>QFET01000290.1:0-32437 GCA_003316355.1 Tuber calosporum | reverse complement strand
CCCCCCCACACATTTTTTACTGCCCTTGAAAAAAAAAGCGGTCACCGCAAACCCTAACTCGCACTGCATCCTTCAACACTGGTAATCCTTGGCAGTCTGGTCAAACTATGCCAATCTCCTCCGCTCTTTTCGCCACATAACCCATCAAATAGCGTCCCTGAAGTAACTACCAACGTCGAATCTCCCATCCATCGGCAGACAAACTCTCCAAACTCCAGGTCAACGCGAAGAAAGAAACCGCTAACAAGCAGACAAAATGGTACGATTCTCTTTTCCCCTTGGTCTCCCGCCGGACATATTGAGGTAGTGGGGTTGAGGGAAGTGATTGGGGTCACGTTTTTTCGCTGGCACGCGATCGTGGCTGCAACTTCAGTGCGGAGAAAAAAACGAAAGTGCTCATAAGGAACTCATTGCTAATATAGTGCTTTATAGGTTCTAGCTGAAGATCTCCTTAACCCTGCTCCTGCCGCTGAGGCCAGAAAGCACAAGCTCAAGGTAATGGACTGCTTTGTCGTTCGCCTCGAAATTTCCGGTCCCCCTAACCACGCCTTTATAGACTCTCGTCCCAGCTCCTCGCTCCTTCTTTATGGACGTCAAGTGCCCTGGCTGCTTTAACATAACTACCGTCTTCTCGCACGCCCAGACTGTCGTCATCTGCGGATCTTGTGCCACTGTCCTTTGCCAGCCAACTGGTGGTAAGGCCCGCCTAACTGAGGGCTGCTCGTTCCGGAGGAAGTAGGGGATCCGGAAGTGTTAAAAACAAAAAGCAGTTTAATCATGGGTTTTTATGGGGTTTTCACGGGGGAGAGGGAGATGGGATAGCATTGTTAAAAAAACCTGCCCTGGCATTTTCTTTATTTGTTTACGGGGTTATCTTTCAACTATTTCATTTTTTTTGTTTTGTGGGGTCGATGTACTGATAATAGAAGACGGATGGACTCGATCCTCCAGCATGTGCTGGGCGACGGACTTTCCTGATATTAACTGCAATTTGGTGTCGGCTTTCATGGGTTTATTTGATTCATGATTTCCATTCATATTTTGAAGTGCCTTTAGCTACCGCACGCTGGTGGTGGTGGGTTGGTTCGTCAGTAGGCTTCCGCGATGTGCGATGATTTTCATGTAGCTGCCCGATCAATTCAGCATCCCCCGCCAGCTGGTATCCCAGCCAAAAGATATCCTTCAAAGCCTACATGCAGAGCAGCCCACAACCTCACACCCAAGCCGGCCTTAATGAGCACAGTCCTCACTAAATTCTTTTGGTGGTGGATTCAGGGAGAATTCTGTTTAAGAAGGGTAGGGGTCCTCAGTCACCAGCCACGTGCCCGCTTTCGGGTATGATATCACGATACCCGGCCTTTGTGCATTTTATGTGTCCTACTTGTTTCACTTTCTGCGCATTCGCTCCCCATTAGCTATCGATCAATTGGGCAACCCCGTCGTCTCTCATATCGTAAACCTAAGGACTCCGTAGGAACTTTCGTCCATAAACCCGTACCCGAACTCCAAGCTATGGGAATTAAGTTATTTGAATGCCTTTACAAACTAGGATACATTGAAGTTAGATGGGAAGATAAGTGAGGCTTAACGTTCTTTCAAATCTGGCAGTAGAGTGGAAGGAAACGAGATTTCGTTGCCTCGTACATTTGTACGTCCTCAAGTAGACTTTGATCTGGTAAAGCTAGTAAACCTGATATAGTTCTGATACATGCGGCGTACCCGGAAATTCTCGAGCATTTCGCAGATTTGCTAATCTTAAAATAGGTTACAGCCTATAGATCATGATACCGGTAGTTGTAGTTTGAAGAGACTTGAAGATTTGATGTAGTGCGGCGGGAAAGTCACTGGATCTTTCCATATGGAACTGTGCTGCTGTTGACGTCCTAACAATACCGAAGCCAAGTAGCATCATAGGGTAGAAAGTCTGTCAGATTGACATTGTGCTCCGACTTTCAAAAAAAAAACCCCCCCAATTTTGGTCTCGGTACAGCTAAGACATGTAATCACCAATTGTCACTCAGGCTAGAACCAATTGCACGCCAGCAAGTAGTGCCAACCCGAACAGTTCTGGGAAACACCATCCCGGTGGCGCCTTACACATCTGCTTTACCCTTTCTCTCTTTTATGTCTCTCAACACTCTATCGCTCACTTGTCTGTGCGCCTGTCTTTTCTTTTCTTCCCAGCAAACACTCTTCTCCCGTGAAACGTTAGGCATAAAAATACTCGTATCATACATCCCATATTAAGCATACTGTGCCTAGCTACCCCGTGTGTTTCCCCCCATTGCGTCCTTCCTGTTTCCAAGTAAGCAATTAATTGCAATCCCTTTTTCTTCCTTCTTATCGTGACCCCGCTGCCAAGGCGATAGCCGATAAGTTAAGCTTTATCTTTTTTTTTTTTTCCTGTCCGACACTGTACCTTCTGTCCTCAAATAAAGCATCTCCCTTGATTGTTCTGTTCTCTTGAGGTACAGTGCTTTTTTACTCTCTTGCTTACTTGCTCCAAGCCTCCTTAATAGTATGGGTTCAAGCTGACTGGGCTGTTGGAACATTAGTTCCAGACGCAATGGATTACCGTCTCAATCATGCAAAGAGCATTGCTAAAGAGTACCATGGGAGAATTCCCTTACTGAGAGCTTTGCCCATCAGGGTTCTTGCAGTTATTATGGCAGTTACTATTGTGAACATGCTCTGTTGGGCGGGTGTGGGGATCGCCCTCGTGAGCTTTCCTCTGATCTTCCTCTATATAGTTCCGTTGATAGGTTGCTGATTGAGAACGAGGGGAATTAGAATAAGCATAAGTCTGTTTTTGCCTTTGAAAGTTTTATGATTGCTAACTAACACTGGCGTTGGTTTTTTTTTTTTTCCGTAGAGGATTGACTGGGACTTCGGTTTTGGCTTACACTTTGGGATTGAGACATGCTCTTGACGCTGACCACATTACTGTGAGAAATTGTCTATCCTCTACATAATGGTTAAAACGCTGACGCAGGTGATAGGCTATCGACCTTACCACAAGGAAATTGATTGCATCCGGACAGCGTCCCGTTACCGTCGGGATGTTTTTTAGTCTCGGGCATTCCACGTGCATACCCCCTTTACCTCACCTCCATCAGCACAAGCTAACGATCACAGAATTGTCATAGTCACCTCGGTCGTAGTCGCTGGGACAGCTGCTGGTGTTAGTAAACGCTTTGACGATTTTGCCCGTATTGGTGGTATTATTGGGACTTCGGTTTCTGCAGCCTTTTTGACCATATTAGGTATAATGAATGTATACATATTGTATAAACTCGTCAAGCAATGGGATATGCTCATACACTCTAGCCAAGAGGGTGCGCTATTCGGCGAGGGTATCGTGGGCGACTGGAACACTCCAGGAGCGGGGTGCTTTACGAGGATGTGTCGCGCCCTTTTCGGGTTGATTGATCGCCCGTGGAAAATGTATCCGTTGGGTGTGCTCTGTGAGTTCGCCTATGTTTATGGGTGGGAATTTGTGGGAGACTAACGGACGTGGCATCGTAGTTGGCCTTGGGTTTGATACTTCTTCAGAGGTGAGTAAGGAAACAGATGGTAGAGGGTGGGAAGCTGAAAAGCACAGGTTGCCCTTCTCGGGATCGCCTCTATACAGGCGGCGCAGGGGACAAGCATTTGGCTTATCTTAATCTTCCCAGTCCTCTTTACTGGTGTCCCCCCCCCTTTCTGCTCCTCTCCTACCTCATCAGCCTACTAACACCCCAAAGCGGGAATGTGCCTCCTCGACACCATCGACGGAGCCTTGATGTCAGCCCTATACACCACCTCCTCCTTCGCCCACGATGATATAGCAATCGTGTACTACTCCATAGTCCTAACCGTCATCACCGTTCTAGTAGCAATAGTGATCGGCGTGATCCAAATTCTTTCTCTAATCAAACACGTCCTTGAACCAACTGGGCGTTTCTGGGACGGCGTCGAAAAGGTCAGTGAGAGGTACGACATTCTCGGTGCGTCCATTGCCGGTTTATTCATAGTCACAGGGATTGCGGCGTACTTTATGTACAAGCCTATCCGTGAGATTATCGACCAGAAGAGGACGCTGGTTGAGGACACTACGTCCACGCCGTCCAGGAAGGATGTCAGCGTCGCTCCGACAGACACGCTCGGAGGCGCTAATACTACTGCTACGAGGATCTATCCACTCGAGGGAGAAATCGGGACGGGAGGGAATCACGGGGGGGAAGATGAGGAGATTGCTGTTAGACGCTTTTAGAATAGGAGGAAGAGTTCTGGACTGTGAACATTTATAATAACAATAGTGATGATGGTGATGACGTGATGAATAATTTTACGTTGCATATTTATGGGGCTGGGGTTTGATATTTGGGAGGTGTGATAATAATTATGATATTTAGATCTTAGTTTTATCATGGTGACTTGCTTGGCCTGCTGGAGCTGCTGCAATGTGATTGACGAGTGATAACAGGTGATTGTCGTATGGCAATTCAATAATTTCATTCGCGACCCAGTAGCAGCAGGAGTATTACACCCAAGGTTAAAGAACAGAAAAATCTGTCAAAAACATGATGGTTGAAAGGTAGTTGGATGAAAAGGCTACTTGCCACTCTCGTCTACCCCAACCAAAAGGTTTTCGAGAGAGATATCTTTAAGCTCTCTTGGTCGCGAACACTTCAGGCGGAAATGTAGCTAAAAAAAAAAACGAAAAAAACACTGGTGACAGCAGCCCGAGGGCCATCAAACAAAAGGATTCGATGCCTCACCACAACTCAATATCTCAATCCCTAATCCTTCGAATCTAGCTGGAAAAACAAAAAAACCAAAAAAAAAACACTCCTCCTACTACCTAATTGGTGACCAGAATTTGGGACTTTTGGGAAGAGCAGGAATTCGTATATCGGGATTGAGAGGGGGAAGAGAGGGAGAAAGAAGAGAAAAGTGAGCGGCCTCACTAGCCAGCAGCTGATGCTCGATTTCTGGAGTAAGCATGTAGGTAGGCTCACACTCTAACAGAGGGCTCAAAGTTTGAGCGCCCCCAACGTTCGGTTCATTTGTTTTCTCCCTTCTTTTCCTCATTTCCTCCCACAATTTTTTTTTAGTTCTCAAACTTTGAATACCCATAATACTGTGGTGGGAGGTGATTCTTTTAGCGGCCCGTGTCTGGACATATCCTTGAAGATTCGGAGCACGACTTGACTATCGGTGATTGAAAGGTACGAGGCCAAATGCTATTTTCATGAGGCTTGATATGATACTACTCCAAGTGATTAATTCTACATGTGCTCTAAATAATTTTAAAAATTAACAGCCCAATGAACCCCCCCTCGTGCGCCACCACGCATATAATCATAACAGCATTACAAACTCGACTCTTAAGGTCCGGCCCTCCGATCCTAACTGATATACAAAGCCACGTACTTCATACATCCAACACACTACCTACCCTGCCTACCTACAGGATATCACCGTCTCTCCTCTCCCCCACCAACACTATACCCTCTCGCAACCCCACTCCAACCAACCTCTACCACAGCACCAAGCCCATCATTCCCGCTCCCATCCTCCTCATATCCAATGGCCATATCACCGCCTAGGCCTTTCCATGAGCGGTTCTCTTTCAAAAACTGTGCAGCCGGAGAAACCACCCCACCAGCGGCGCTACTTAGTTGTTTCGACGAATTTGAGGCGCATATTAGTGCAGATGAGGGGGTGGAGAGATCTTGAAAGTGTTTTGTGCGGAGATTCCGGCGCATGGGACGGGGGGTGGTTACATATCGACCCGTGCGTAGGTCAAATTCTGGGGGTTCATCTTCCTCTTCGTCTGCTTCCTCCTCCCCACCCTCTCCCCTCATGTCTTCCTCTTTGCCGTTGGTAGCAACAGCATACTTCGCATCCTCATCCATCTTAAGCAAACTTTCGAAATCGGACACCCAGCGACCCGTCCACTCCCAGCCGTCCTTTTCGCTAAGTGCAATTCCAATCTCAAACGGGGTCACCACGTCCCTAAAAAATCCTCTTCCACTCCCCTCCCCACCACCCCCTACAATCCCCTGCTCCCAGCAGCCTACACCTACCCAAACCTCCACTTCGGCGAAATTCGCCACCTTCTCGACATTGACCTTACCAACGACGACTAAGTAACTCTTCCTCCCAGCGTCCCGGATCTGCCTTTTCAACATTGATATCACCGGGAGGTAGTTTTTTACGTTTAGAGTGTTGACTAGAATTCCTATTATGTTTGCGCTGCGCGCGTGGGAGAGGAGGGCGTATCGCCGGCGGAGGAGGACGGAGGTGGTCTCTTGGTTGCAGGTTGGTGGAGTGGCGGTTGTGTCATATGTGTGGATTGAGTGGACGCGGGAGGTTAGGACTAGGAGGAGGGAGGGGAGTGGGGGGGAGATGTGGAAGAGGGAGTACGACTTTAATCCTCCCTCTTCTCCTTCCCCTTCTACTGAACAGTCCGGAGGAAGGCCTCTGTTGGGGACTTGAGCTGATGGGTCATGTATTATCTCTGTCGGATAAACATTTCTGTATCCCATTCCCTGCAGAATCTTGTGTAAAGGCGCGACGTGAGAAGAGTATGTGACATCCGCCATTATGATCACTTTTTGTGACTTTTCTGAAAATTCATTGCAGAAGGTGCTGGCGGCATGAGTGAGGTCCAAGGGGTTTGAGGTGAAGACGTAGATCACCGGCAGGCGGGTGGTTGGTGAGAGGCATGAACGGCCGTAGTGCACGAGGACATCGGCGGCACAGTGTTCTGCGGCGATTTCATCGATGCAGCAGGCGGAGTATGAGGTGTCGGCTAGGATGAAGGCTTTCTTGGACTCCGAGGTTGGTGTGGTAACATTTGTGCTGGTGGCAAGGCGTGTGATTTGCGGGGCAGAAAGTGTTTTACAGGAGCATGCTTTAGTATATAAGGATGCTTTGGCTGTTTCTGTTTCTTGATTGTGTGTTGGCTTCGGTAGCGCACCAGCGCAATTTCCTTCTCCACTGCACTTTACCCCCCGGCTTTCTACTTTGCCCTCATTCTCTGTAATTCCCTCCTGGGGCTCTCCCCCAGTGTCCCGATTTATTCCCCCCAAAACAAGCTCATAAACCCTCGTACTATCCCCTAGGAGCTCATCCGGGAACTGCAATGCAACTCTAGTATACCCGCCAGCTATAATCTCCTCCACCGTCCTATCGATCTCATATAGCTCTTTAAAAGCCACCTCATCGAGGCCCTGGTGCGTTCGGAGGTTCGTAGGTTCCTCAGTATTTGCGGATTTGAGGATTTGTGTATCGGGAGTGTAAAGCGGGAGACCGCTAGATAGGGGAGTCATGGGGGATTTGGAGACAACTAGTCCTTGGGTTTTATTACCGTAAATTAAAGGGTTGCAACCAGTGTAGTCTGTATGGACGGGATAGAGGGTGTTATTTAGGAGGGATTGAATTCGTCAGAATTGCGCTGTAATAAAACATTGTAGTGGGGTTCTCTGCATGGAGGGGCAGAAGAGGTTCAACCAAGAGCGTCAAAAGCCGGGTAAGTTAAAGTTAAGTCCAGAGCCTGCCCAGGCGAGCCTTCAAAGCTGCTGTATGGATACCATATCAAACCCAAAAGCTTAGCCCTTCCATTTCCTATCAAAGAAAAAAGAAAAAGAAAAGAAAATACAAAATATTATACCGTTTCCCAGAGTTTGTTCTCCGGCCTCACGCCGGAATTAATTCCAACTATGGCATATAAATGCAAGACAATCTTTCTCTCCTCGGATATCTTCTCCCTCTCCGTTCACCCTACCAAGCCGCTTTATGCTGCTGGGCTCCTAAGCGGGAGATTGGAAGTTTACACATGGGGTGATGGGTCTGAGGGGAGTGGGGAACCGAAGGAAATGGTAGTTGACTGTGATGAGAAGTATGCCATACAATGGGGCACGAGCAGGTACCGTGAAAGTTGCAGAGCGGTTGCTTTTAGTACGAATGGTGAATGTATTGTGCTCTCCTAGCCTGGGTTTTTGGAGGATATAGGTTTAACATCTTTGCCGTCATAGGTATCTTTTCTGCCGGTGTCAACTCTCTCCTTAAGCTTGCCGACGCGAATACTGGACAGGTCGTTTCGAAGGCTTATATCCCTTTACCAAAAAATCTCGCGTAACATTTCCAATTAGCGTCTATTCTATCCTAGAGGAGTTGCTAATGGAATATTTTCCTACAGAGTTGAATATCCCTCGGTCATTGCTCCACTATCTTCATCTCACCTGCTGGTTGGTACTGATTCTGGGAGGATTCATCTCTACGACGTGCGCGAGGATAGTCTTACGCGGCCAGCTCATACCTGGAATAAAATTCATGATGATTACATTTCTTCAATCACACCACTGCCTTCCGCCGGTGGGGGTCTCGCCCGCCAATTCGTTTCCACTGGTGCTTCTACACTTGCCTATATTGACTTCCGCAAGCAAGGGAAGGCCGTCATCGGGTCGGAGGACCAGGAGGACGAGCAACTCTGTTCCGTATATGTATCTGGCCTGTCTACTAGAGCCGGACGCGGAGGTGAAAAGATACTTGTCGGGAACTCTAGCGGAGTTGTCACGCTGTGGAATAGGGACGAATGGGGGGATCATCAAGATAGGATCAACTTTTCAAAGTCTTCTGGGGAGTCTGTCGATGCGATCGCCGCTCTGCCGGACACGTTTCAGCACAGGAATTCAGAATTTGGGAAGTTTGTGGCTGCAGGGTCTGCCGATGGAAAAGTCCGGATTGCAAAATTAGGGGGCAATCGCATTGTCGAGACTCTTCAACATTCCTTGACCACCGAAGAAGTGGAAGGCGCTATAGCCAGCGCAGGCCTCTCGGTCAATGGTCAAGGCGTAGGAGACGGCGTTACAGAGCTCGGAATCGACTGCGAAGGAAATTTGGTCTCTGGAGGTGGTTCCATAATCAAAGTCTGGTACTGGGATGAGAGCACTCCGGATGCTCAGCGCCGAGGGAAAATGGGAAAGCGTATTCCGAACGAAACCGATACTGATACCGATCTAGAAGACTGTGGGTCTAGCGATGATGAGCGAAAATTCCCCAAGAAGCGTAGAAAGAAGCGGAAGGGCGGGACCGGAAAAGCTAAGAGCGCGGGACCGCAGAAGTTTACCAACTTCCATGGGTTGGATTGAGAGACTTTGTGTGCTGTCTTTTGCACCTTTCCTCAATACCTCTGATTTTGGGGTGGAAGTGAATATTGTATAGTAGTTTTATCTTTCCTTCTCACTAGTGGCGTTTAGTATTATTGATGGCGCATTTTTATTCTTGGTGATGGGTTATGAGGAGCCGTGGATGAGTGGTAAGTGATGGGTTTTGATGGTAGAGGTTCTTATGGGAGCTTGTATCATATCCCCACCACACTTAGTGTCCTGTTGAAACTCATGATCGAAGATATCGGCTTGAAGGTAGAGGAGGGCTCATAGCTCACCCAGCACGCAGGGGAATAGAATTCACAACGTCTCTACCGGTAGATTGTCCAAAAGCCCTCTGCTTTCCCCGTGGCCATGCACCAAACTATGATACACGGAACACAAAAGCGCTCCAAGCGTCTACAAGGTTTTCCAAAAACTCTGACAGAAATGGCGCTGTTAACATACCCACGGCATTCCATGCGTTTCTTGAGTTCGCTACGAGATTACATTATGTCTTAACTTTGTGCATTGAATACCCACAACAGTGAACTCCCACACCCCATAGAATACTGCATCCCACAACTTCTCAGCCCCAGCCTTCGCCTTGCCTGTCCGAACGTGGAGAAGTCTTTGCCTACTACTTTCCCGGAATATCCATGGTTTGTGCTATACCAGGATCACGACTCTCCCGGTGCTGCCAGACGGTAGATACGTGAATCTTTCTTGTATCGATCACTTGTCAGCCTTTGCTTCAGCAGTAGCGTTTGAGATCTGCCCAGGGGGGGTGCCGGTGATAAGGTATCAATTACGAGACCTAAGATATGGTAGTCAGGCAGTAAGTCGGAACGAATTGTGGAATGGTAAATTTATCCTCCGCATTATCTATTTTTTATTCCCCCATTTGCCAATTCCACCACCAATCCATGGCAGCTTTGCGTTGGAAAAGTTAATACTATCAAAGGCAGAGATGTTTCCTGTTTCCACCTTTCGGCAAGGTTTTCAGTTGGCGATTAAAGCTGTCGGAAATGGGGTCTAAGGTTGTTCGAGTGCTTGATTTGGTATGACGGAAGCCTTCAGCGTTTACTAGGGGGAGAGGGCGCAGTTATAAATAAAATTTAATGGATTGATAATATTCAAGTAGTCCCATCCAAGAGAAATGCCGGACGGGAAGGGAAGTATTTTATAAGACAAAAGTGAGCACTACGATAGTGTGCAAACAGCCTAGCATAAGCCTGGCTGGCTCTAGTGCTTCTAAGTTTATTTCAATAACGATGATAATACGATAGGATTCGGAGCATTATATTGGGGCGAGTTCCTCCCACTCAGCACTTTCCGCCTCTCTTAGCACAATGCAAACAGAAATATCCAACTAAACTCTCAAAAAATATTGATACGCTCTCTGTTCTTGAAATACAGGTAGTTAAACGAAATGCGCATCTACTCTAGAGCCCTAAGAGGGTGTCCATTGCGCAGTGGTAGTCTTGCACACAAACAAAAGAAACATCATAATATCATCCTTTTGCAATGCCAAATAACAGAAATACTTGATTGCCCCCCTCAGCAATTATTATGGGGAATAGCATTTAGTCGCTATCTCTTTGGGGAAGCCATACGCTGGTCATACTTAACATCAGCAAGCCGGCGCAATCTCTTAGCATATATAGCTAAAGCTACACTGTGTTATACCACCAGCACCATGCGCAATGATAAACAAGCAAACGCAAATAGAACGCTTTGAAACAATGCCGGTTTACTGAACGATTTCTCCCCGATATCGCACTCCAGACTACTGTCGACTCAGGGTGTTGTGCGCAAGTTAAGAATTCTTCCTGGAGTCGGGTCCTTGCCACCCCGTCCGGCCCAAGCACCCTACTCTGGCAGCTAGCAACTATCCGCTCTAATCTTCAAACTTCAGGGGTTTAGTCTGTTCCGTTCATCTGATCACCAGGAAGAGTTGCGGGATAGGCTGCCGTACAGAAGGTGTATCCCTATGCCCGCGCTTTCCCATAGAACCGGCAATTTATATATTCTCAAACAATGAACCCTTCAACAAGCAAATGAGAAGCTTTCTGCAGCGAAAATTTCACCACCTTATATTGTCGATCTAACCACATCCGGTAGTTCTGTAGACCTATGAAAAGTTTGTATAATCCCACCCACCCCCGCCTCCGGAAGCCTCCCGGAGATCCAAATAACTGATTCAGACACCAGTACTGGCATAAAAGCACAAGCTGATGCTCTGCAAAATCGACGACCGCTTCATGATGTGGGCAGGCCACCGCTGCCGCCCCGCCCTAATTGCCGTCTCATCTCCAGGGCTGTCTTATAAGGTGGGGCAGTAGGAGGCTGTATTGGATCCTTGCTCTTCCACTTCTGTCCAAACTCATCTACTTCTGGTAGGGCGTATGTAGCGTCCGAATCGAACTCACTCAAGTCCCCGCACGCGATAAAAGGTGCGATATACCTTGCCTCATCATGGCCGCCTTCCTCGTCACCCTGCACTCCCCTTAATTCGACTTCCTTGACACCATCGACTAGGTGCTCCTCCTCTTTATCCCTCCTGTCCGGCCTCACCGGGAACTTCATTCTTGAACCAAGCGGTGCCTCTAAGGAAGGCTTGAACCCCGCGGGCGGTGAGTACCCCTCACAAACCACAAAAGCCTCAATGCTACTCCCTCTAGAACTGCGCGGCTTCGCGCAAGTAACACGATCAAAGAGGCATCTCAACTGAGCAAACACAATAGCCACATCCCTCCCTCTGAATATTTTGGCTACGAATACCCCACCGGGCTTTAGCACGCAGGTCGCTAGGTTCAGTGCGGCGAGGAGTAGTTGTGATTGGATATATTCGTCCAAATCGTGCAGTCCCGTGACGTCAGGTGCACCATCAGAAATGACTAAATCTGCAGGCTTATCCCCCAGATGCCGGAGCAAGAGCGGGAGTGTGGATGGGTGGGTAATGTCTGCTTGTAGGGTGGTCACGCCTGGTAGGGGCGTCATGGGTTGTAGATCCAACGAGACGATGGTAGATGTTGGCGGTAGTGTGCGTGAGAGGACTTGGGACCAGGAGCCGGGAGCGGCACACAAGTCCACTACTCTTGTTGCATCCGCGAAAAGGTTGAATTGTGAGTCTAGCTGCAGGAGCTTGAATGCAGAGCGGGCTCGCCATCCTAACAATTCGGTTAGTTAGTTTAACACCCGGTTGTCCAAAGGATTGGGGCTTAGGAAATTATGCCTTGCTCTTTGGCAAGTCTGTAGTAAGAATCTCGTTTATCTTTGCTTGATTTGCCCATTGCGGTCTGTGGTTGAATTGTAGTTTGGGCATGTAGGCCCGGTGGGGCTCTTATCGCTTGGGATGTCCGGCTGCCAAGACATGTTATGTGGAGCATCGAGCTACCAATCAACATACGGTAACCGAACGCCCCCAGGCAGCAACAGGAAAAACCTTTGCCTATCATACTTATGACGGGGGAAAACTTACGGCACTCCCCAACCCAAAACAAGAGAGGCCGGGTAACAATGCTTGACATGACTGAAATGTTTGGAATTGATACGGTAGTTGAAAGAAAGATGATGATTTGAAAAGTCTGAAAGGTGATATATGAAAATAATAAAAGTTGCTGGTATCTTGAAGGCCTCTACCGTATATTGACTATAAGAGTAAAAGTTTTAATTATCATATTTTTTTTTTTTTTCTGTTTTGAAAAGATAATTAGACTTAATATATGTATAATTTTCAATTTTCAATTATTATATATTATTTTTTACAACTCTATTATAATATTTTGGGGGTTAATGATATTATTATAATATTAATATAACCTAAATAAATACCTCAAATTTAGAAAACAATTTCATATATTGTTTTATGAATAGAAGCTACTTGAGTCAATATATGTATTATAGCTATTTAAATATTTCAAAGCCTTGCTATAATCCAAAAATTAGTTGGAATATTCCTCCTGAGAAAATTTCAAAATTGATAATAGTATAATATCAGATAATATTATGAATTCTTTTCATTGTTTTTGCTATTATATAATGTGTTGGTCAAGTATAACTACTAAATCTTTACAAGAAAGAATTTTTCGCTACCAAAACTGAATTGAGAAAATAAATACGGTAAACAAATTGCCAGTTTTAAAATTACATACTTTTTGAAGTCATAGTCTGGAAGAAATTGGGTGAAACAAGTCTAATACTGATATGACTAGTACCATAAAGTACAATACACCAGTGAATACTATTAAGCTCTTTTCACAATTCTCTAAACTTAGTCTTTCTCTCATCCATAATATCAATTATGTCCAGTTGCAGTTCCTAATATCTGGTAAAATGAAAGCCACTATTATACAAGAACTAGTATTTGATTTCTGGATCTGTCATCAATTGCCATCTCACATATCTGTAGTCTTTACCTAGTATGATTATTGTTTATTTTTTTGAATTTCCCCTTACAAATCTATGCATGTAATAAAGTGACAACCAGGTCTGAAGAGGAGCTTGTCCTGTAATCCAAGTACGGTACTTTTACAGTACCCTCTCAGATTGGTATAATACGATACAACGTAACGGTTTCAGACTAGACTGAAACCACACCTTAGCAGCTCTGGACGCGGCCCAATCGGCGTGACACAGTTTACTCCCATCGAACGAGGCACAAAACATTGCGAGGTGCCTTGGAATTTCAACCAACTCGTCACGCGCTTCTCATTATCCCCCTAGATACCTCACGAACGTCACGCTCACTCATCGGGTCGGAAGGACTCAAAATTACCCCTCCATACAGCCATCTTCCTGAGCCCTTGGTCTACACTTACTTCTCCATCTTCATAAAGGAGACCTTATCTCCCCCCTTCTGCAGGTGAAGAAGAAAAAGAGAACCTCAATTCAACGTTGTTTCTCTTTTCTGCCGCGTTAGACTCCCACTGGTTTGCTTCGTGGTTAAGGCTGTTGGCTAACTTGGCCCTTTTTTTCTTTTCCTTTTCTCGACTTTAATCTTTCACTCTCCCTTATCATACCTATTCGCCCACCGACTATTTTTCTTTTCTTTTCATTTTTTCATTTTTTCAAAAATCGAACAACCATCTTCCAACTTATAGTTAATTTATCGCCCCTCATGACAAGTGTTCAACCAATAGGCCCTGCGCTCCCTGAAAAAATGGGCCAGCCAGAGAAGCGGCCTCGTGGAAGACCTCCAACATTTACCGACGAGGAACGACTTCGGCGGAAACGGGAGCTGGCTCGCCTACGTCAAGCACGGAAGAGGGAGCGAGACAGAGTTAGGAGATGGAGCACCGGGCCGGACAGTGAAGAGATCGGGTCGCAAGGAATTAGTTCTCCACCAGAGAATTCTGCTGATGGAACAGATACGAACGGCCTTTCTCAGAAAACGGATCAAAGTGCTTGGAGCCCGGAGAAGGCTGTTGGTTTCCAAGTTCAGGTCAGAAGGACAAGGGGTAATTCACCTTCTGATCAGGAATTTCCTGCTCCTGGTGACGAAGGCATCATATCGAGTGAACACAACCGACCACCTAGACCAGCAGGACACCCATCACAGCACCCACCCGTACTCTCCCTGCCGTTAATATCCAACGGCTCGATGGTTTGTGACGAACCAGAAAGTTATGATCGAGCTCGCGAAGATAACCTGGCTACCTGGCATAAGATTCACAGCATTTCAAAGGCATTGGAGGCATCTCGGGGCAGTCGGGTTATGCGAAATCAGTTGGTTAGCTTGCTATATACCAACGAACTAGTTTCTCTCATCCGGAGTTGGGAGGAAGCAGGGTATGTGCTTCGAGGGGAGGCCACTCTACCGTCACCAGCAGTGGCTAAACAAATCGGAATACCCACTCCCCTGCCTAGCATCTCAACTCGTGAGAGTGCCTTCCCTGGTGGTATTAGCAATGGTCAGCCTGAAGAGTCAGAGGACGAACTCATGGAGAGGATATTAGACAACTTGAGTGGGCGAATGCAAGCGCTCAAACGTCGGAAGGGTCTAAAATCGGAGGTAGATGAGCTGCGCAAGGCCTTGGCGGATAAGGAAGCAAAGCTAAAAGAATGCAATGCGATACTAGAAGCTGAAAGAGCCGTATGGCAGAATTTCCAGAACATGCAGGCCTAGAATCAAACAGCATTGTTTTTTGTTTTTGTTTTGTTTTTCTTTTCTTTTCTCTTTTATCATGGGGAAGGGGAGGTCGTACTGGAGTTAATACCTGCTTTTATTTACTTTTTATTGTTATATCTATCCATTATTATCGGCATCTTTGTTTATTTCGCAATGGGATTGGGTCGATTTATCATCTGGCGTTCATGGGAAGAAGATGGTGACAGGACGGAATGGTTGGTGAGGCGGGTCTCTTCTGTGTCTCTGATCTTGCTCTTGAGCTTGGATTAATGGCGTCTCTCTGATATTATGAGAAGAAAGGGATTCATAGATATTATATTGGTTACTGAATTAAATAAATAAATAAAAATATGAAGCTATCTTAATATTTTTGAGATTGGTATTTCTGACTCAAACCCCGACATCTTTTTGAAAGCCGCTCATAAAGAGGTTTTATTTATGATAAGTTTTCTAACTCGTTGTCTGCGTCACCGTACGGCACTCGTGAAACTGTCTGCGTCTAGCTAGACGACAGTATTTTCGTGAGGTCCTCGTAATCTACCATAGCCCCGGTTTCCGGCAAAGGTTATTGTTTCTTTTGTTTGCTTGTTTGCTCCTTGAATATCTTCCTTACCTTGCCTCTTGCCCTTACCCCGTGCTCAGTGCTATAGCCTCGGTCTTTTCCACATCCTTCTCGTTTGTTGCCCTCTATCATATCATACAACGTCATAACTACCTTTGTTCCCGCCCACCTTTTGTTTTCACCCACTCTACTGGAGCCTCTCTCACGAAAACACACGACCACCTTTTCACCCCTTCATTGCTCAGTCTTCCTCTCACTTCCGCTCCGCCCCTCCTCCTACCACTCTACCCCTCCACCCCTCCACCATTCCTGAGCCCCCAGTCAGAATCATCAACGCCACGGACTGCTACCAATTCCTCCTCCCAGTGAAACCACTTCGACGCCTTCATTCTCTATCATCGCAGGTAAATAAAACAGAATAAGGGCTATGACTCGCTACGTTGTCTATAAACGTTTCAACTTCCTTCCCAACACAATTCCGGCCCTCTCTCTCAACAATCCCAATGTGCCAGCCTTCAAATCAATCGTTCGCAGTGGCTCATCTGTGTTCCACGATGTTTACTACGACCTTGCTTCAAAAGTCTTTGCCAATAACAGTGTTATCCTTCGCACCCGCAATGGCGTCTGGAAAGCGATGGTGCAGAAGCCTGATATGTTTACCGCTTTCGAACATAGAAATTTTAACCTCAAGCGAGAGATCATTGACCGCGTCGAAATTCACAAGTTTATCAACGAGGAGCTTGCACTTGAGGCGGGTAACATCGATTCAGACGGAATTCAGGGTGGGCCCCTTCCCACTTCACCTACCTTCAACTTCGCTCTTAAGATTCAGGCCGAGATGGATGTTAGAAGGACCTCGTATTTGATTGACGGGAAGATCACGGTTCACTTGGATAATATCATCCAGTCTGGCTATCAAATTGGCATGATTGAGGAGGTCATTGAAGTCGAAAAGGGTGTTTCCTATAATTCTGTCCTTGGGTTGGCGCAGGAGCGTAGGAAAGCTATTGATTGTGTTATGAATCGGTACCATTGGTTCTTCAGAAGACTCCCCCAGGAGAAAGATCCGATCGACGGTAAACTCGTTGTTTATCTTGAAGACAAGGCGAGCGGATACACTCACAACCTTTGAACAATTTTGGATGACGGTCAGCAAAAGGGCGGAAAGGGGGTTTGTTACGTTACCCCTTGTACTTTTTCCACCCCCGTTGCTAACATAGATCACGCTCATTGTTGATTTTACTTGCTTAAATGCTCTCATTCCTCCATCGTTATTGGTTCACCTTTTGGGTTTATAGTTTAGCAGCATTGGTTGGGGAGTCCGGACTGTGGTCATTGCTATAGGAGTTTCATTGAGGTTGCTTCTTGTATTTTGGATCATCAAAAATATCTTTTATCGTTATTTTCTTCAATTGCACATTTTCTCCTTTGCTAAAGCTTTTTCTGTCGGTAGTGTATATGCTTACATTCAATTTTCTGGGCTGAGTCAGGGATTTTATCTCTGAGGAAACTTGGGTAATTGAGGTAAATGTGATTGGTATCATAGCTCTGATTATTCTCATACTTACTGGCTTTTGATTTTTGATTTTTGATTTTTGATTTTTTTGGTCAGAAATACCTTCTCAGGTCCTTGCCCGATGTTTTAGGGTGTTATCTGGGATGCAGGAAACAACAGTTTGTCTGAGTTGTTGCTAGTGCTGTTGGGCGTGATACAGAAAGTTTTTGCTTCTACAAAATGTCTGAGGGCAACGTGGTTGTGAAATGTTTCTCGCAAGGATAGGTGCTGGGAGCAGGCAGGGAAAAAAAAATCTGTAGGCTAGCCTTCTCCACTCCTTCACGCAGATGCCTGATCGATCATTCACTGCCCCTCTCCCCCTTTCCACCTTGTAAGATTGAGAAGTGCATCAAGGCATGATACCCACGGGATAAACAAAGTTATCATATATCTCTCCAATTTGAAATATATATATATATATATATATATATATATTTCATGGAGCATACGGGTTGAAGGCAACAACCATCTTATCCTTAAGCTAGAAATAGGAGTGAACGGGTTTATGTGCAAGCTTTTACTCAAACTCTATCTGGGGGAGTTTTGAATATTTACAGTACAAGTCCCTGGCATGAGCGGACCGGATATCAGGGGGGTTCCGGGAGCTGAGAGTCCTTTGCCAAGGACACTGAATTGCCCTTGTAAATAGCAAAAGTAGTTAGCATAAATGTAATCACGAAGGGGGAAATTTGATCAAAAAGGGATATGCTTCGCATCACTTGAACATATAAACATTAAAGTAAATATTAAAGATTAAAAAATATTATTATTAGATACAAAAAATTAAAAATTAAAAATTATTTGAAGTTAACCAGCGAGTATGGCCTCCAGAAGCTGTGATAATGGCCTGTATTCTTTCTGCAAAGGAATAGACAAAGGTTAAAAGATGTTTCTCTGAAATCATATCTCACTCCTCCTGTATTGCCTTACCCATACCTTCCAACCCACATGGTCTCAGGTGCTGCTTTATTAGCTTAACCATTCGGATAAACCAAACATTCTCAATGGGGTTGAGATCTGAGGCAGAGGGCGGCCACTCGAGTTTCAGAATACCACACTGCTTGCGGATCTGGTGAGTATGATGTGCCTTGTGCGCAGAAGCTCCGTCCTCCATGAGCCAGAGAGGATGAGCAGCATGCTAACTCTCTTGCTCCTAGAATGGTTTGAGCACTGGGATAAGGACATTATTAATATAAGCTTGAGATGTTATGGTTCCTCAGTCCTTATCCCAGAGAACATGGGTACATTTCTTAACTCCTAGAATCCCGCTGATACCTTGATGGTATCTTGTTTGGGTAACCTGGGGACTAGGCAATCATTGTAATACTCATTCCCAAGGTGCAGGGGTACCCAAACCCGACTTGTATGGCCTGACAGTTAAACATAGTACTCATCAGTCCAAACGACACAGCGCCAATCCTCCTCTGTCCAATCTCAGGGCGCTATTCACAAGGCTAAGCATAGCACTCTCTTTTGCTTGTCCAGGAAAGACTTCTCTGGGCAACACTCCAGGAATAGCCCTCTAACCAGAAGGATTTCTGGAGAGTTCTTTCACAAGCTTGAATACCACAAGCTGCTGCCACTTCCCTAAGTCGCATTTATCCATGAGTAGTTCTCATGGTAGAGGTTGCTACCAGTCGCCAATGGACAGAGGTATCAAGTGTTACGGGGTAGCCAATTTGGTACTGTTGAATTGTCTAGGCCGTGCTTGTATCGAGAAAATCGGAGAACTGTCAGGAAAGCTTGTTAATAGTGTGGATAAAAGATAAAAGGTTCTTGAAGGGTTTATAACTTGACAAACTGATAACTTTATATATTGTTAAGGTCTCTTCTCCGTTGCTTGATGATCCCTTAACTACGGGGGATTTGCTAACTATTTATACACTTTTTCCGAGTACTTGTGTTGGCCATATAAAGAAGTATTCTGAGAGACTTCGGCCATGGTCTTTAAAAGTGTGAACACAGTTTGACCCTGAAGATGTATGACCCCACTACAGCAAATGATCTCCCGGACTGTCTATTTCTCTGAGGGTGTCAAGCATTCCACCAGTAGATATCCTTTGATCTCTTTGCCAAATAAACTAAGTTCATCTTGATGCTGTTTATTTTGCGAACATCATACGGAATACTAGGTGATCAGTCTGGATGGCCGTCTTTCCTGCATATATGCACTCATGTGCAGATGCATTCGGATTATCAAGAATGCAGAATACGTAATAGATCCACTTGGATAAATTACTCTATCATCTTTCACCGAGGCTGAGTAGTTCAGGATACGATCCTACTTCTTGCCAGTATGGGTTGTAGTCAATATAGTCACCTCCAGGCGCTATATACCATCACATCTTTAGACTCGAAAGTCTAGTACCATATCCCATATGTGTAACATCAAGGGAAAACTTTCTTCCTTTGAGTTTTTTTGGAGTCGAAAGAGGGCGACAGATATCGAAGATAGTTCTGACACTGTAACAGAATCCTAATATGTTTCTACTATTACTACTGACTTGATGTTGGTTATTACTTATTTGGGTTGATACCTGATAAGCGCTACTATTTGGTTGTCCCTTCCTACTTGGTGTTACACATATAGAAAATGGTACAAACTAGTTGATGTGATGGTATATAGAACCGGGAGGTTACTATATGACTACAACCCATGCTGGCAAGAAGTAGTGTCTATTGCAGAGCTTCTCAGCCGCGGTGAAAGATCTAGACTCTAATGAGTACTATGACTCTTGATAATCCGCATGCATATGCACTTGAGTGCATATATGCTGGAAAGACGGCCATCTAGACTGATCAACTGGTATTCCGTAAGATGTTTGCAACTGGGCTACATCTACTTGAACTTAGTTCATTTGGCAAATGAATCGAAGGCTATTTACTGGAGGAGTGCTAGACATCCTCAGAATACTAAATAGTTCGTGGGATCATTTGACCGAGCGGGGCATACATTTTCAGGGTCAAACTGGGTTTCCACTTACCATGATCCTGGCCATGATATCTAAGGATACTTCATATATATGGCCAACATAAGTACCAGGAGAATTGTATAAATAGTTAGCAGTTCCCCATAGTTAAGGGATCATCAAGCAACAGAGAAGAGACCTTAACAATATATTCAGTTTTAGTTAAAAACAACTTTAAAGCTTTCGAGAAACATCTTTATCTTTTATCTTTATTCTTACTGGAGCTTTCCTGACAACTCTCCTACCTTCTCGATACAAGCACGGCCTAGGCAATTCAGCAGTACAGAATTGGCTACCCCGTAACACTTGGTTATGACTTCCTAACTGGTTATTCTTTCCTTATTTCGCTTATCATTACCCCCTCCTTGCTTCTACCCATTTGCGTATCGCTATCCTCCTGCTATACCTACTGGATTTGTATAGTAGTAGCAATCTTTTGTTCCTTCCTGTTTGGATTCCATTACTTGTTTTGTTAGCTCCATCCTGACGCTTTTAACCCTCTGTTGACGGAATATGGTTATCTTGTTATGCTGCCTCTATTAGCATGTTGTTGGACAGGATGTTTGCGCCTTTGGTTAGTTTTCCTAGCTACAATCTTCTGTATTTAAAGAGCCTGCAATCCCTTAAGGATTCGGACTCTCAAGCCTCACTGGACTATCATCTTTAATACTACAAGTTGAACGGTCACTCTATTAGTTCCATACCTTTTACCTTGTTTATTGAAGACCTACCCATCGACGCTTCTCCCCCTATCCTTACTGTATCTTCAGAGTCCCTAGGGGATTCTCGAGATACTTGGGAGTAGGTCACAGACACTAACGTTTTGGTCTTGCGCTATTTGTTTGCAGGTCCAACCTGCTGAATTTAGCAAGGTTTGAACAGCACAGGACTGTTTATAGGATGCCCATTCATGCTTAGGAGATTCCATTGTTCTGTATAATTGTATGAGTGACCATTTATGATTCTCCTATGAAGGGAATAATTCACTTACTGGCAATGTTTTTTCGCTAGTTTGGCAGTTCGTATGTATATGTTTACGCCATTTCACATTATTGATACTTCTTGCTAATATCTAGTGACCAGGCACTAAATACCCTTTTGAAACAAATTTCCCCCTTTTCGAATACATTTATGCTAACTACTTTTGCTATTTACAAGGGTGATTCAGTGTCCTTTGCAAAGGACTTTCAGCTCCTGGAACCCCCCTGATATCCGGTCTGCTCATACCAGGGACTTGTATATACAGCAGTCCTGTGATTTGATGACCGCACTTATTGAAACTTTTAATAAAGACCTTTAGACAGTTACTTTAGATAAAAATAGACTGGAAAAAAAGCAATGGGGAAATTAGTTGAGTAGGATCTAATGTTTAATTAACTTGAATATCCTTATCTTAAATTCTCTTATCTGATTACAGTCGCACCCCGCTATCCCGGACGGCCAAAATCCGAAGAATCCATCCGGCTCAGCGAGGGATCCGGGACAACAGGTCAGACTTTGATGGAAATAAATTCAAAGTTCACGGAGATCCATACGGGACAGCGAGGTATCCGGTCTATCGAGATCCGGGACAGCGGGGTTTGACTGTACTTGAATTTGATATCAGTTCGTATTTCTATAAATTTGTCTTACATTTCCTTTTCCTTTTCCTTTCTTTCCTTATTCCACATATTTGGGCTGATTTGGTTTGCTAAATTATGTATGCATAATAGAGTACTAACTATCTGAGATCCAACAAAGTGAATTACTTATAGTATATTAACTTGGTCTGAAACTGACTACACAAAATAAAAGTCTTAATAATAATATTATTATTTTTATTATTAAACAAGACAGTAATTAAGTTAGAAAACTATAAGATGATATATAGGACAACTCCAGCAGCTACAAGCCACATTTTATAACTGCTTTGAGGCTTCAAGCTGTATCAACTGTCGCTCTCGACAGAGCAAATAAAATTCAGACATGGTGGAAGGCTGGCTAGACGAGCCAGTTTGGCTGAGGGAATGCAAGATAAGTTTTAATTTTAATTTGTTTTTTTTCTTTTCGATAATATGGTACTCGCTTTCTTATACGGTACACTTGATTGAACTCAGCGGGACAACTGAAAAACTTTCCCCCCGGATAGGTGGGCAAAAGCCTTTTATACTCCATGACCCATTCCCTTCTCTCATTCACGACACCCTGAGGCATTCCCAGTCGATCATACACCATTACCGAATAATACTGGATTCAGCGCCTTATGTATAAGGTCGCCTATCCCTATTGGTCAAGCGATCGCTAATACCGGTAGCCTTGGGCGCACGACTTCACTCAGGCAGTTTGAGTGTGATATTTACCGGTTGTTGAGTATAGCATGCCTCAAAGTCTTGGCAATTTTGATTGTCGACAACCCCGAAAACTCTGGCCCACCTCACCCAGCATCCCATCCTGCCTACATTCACCTCCCTCGCCACTCAAACACCTCCACCCGCCGATCCATCCCCGAGAGCCCTCTACAACCGCCCCCATCTCCAATCCATCAACCCACAGCCATACCCAAAGCCTTAACTCACCTACCATCTACTGCAGCGGTTTCCACACCATGAATCATTTCCCTGAAGCATGGGGTAGAGTACGCTTCATCAATCAATCAAACCCCCACCATCATTTTTTCAAAAGCTGACCAGTTTTTCTCCTTTACTTTTATCACCGATCAGCCCAGAAACGACGTTTATGGCGCATATGATGCCTCGTATTTGCAATCTTCTATGCCAAACCAGCATACTCAGTCTCCGATCGTCACTGGTACCAGTGTTGTTGCGTTGAAGTTTAATGGAGGGGTTGTCATTGCTGCTGATAATCTTGGTATTCCCCCCCCACTATCCCTATTCACTTGCCCATACCTCTTACCACTAATGACGGTAACGATGATGGCTATAGCTTCTTATGGCTCCCTCGCCCGCTTCACCAACATCGAGCGTCTGAAGCAGGTTGGGACTCACACTATTGTTGGCGCCGGCGGCGACATCTCCGATATGCAGTACTTACACGAGAAGCTGTTAGATCCCTTGATCATCAAGGAGGAGTACCAGAATGATGGGCATCATCTACGTGCCTCGCATATTTACAGGTACCTTAGCAAGGTGCTGTACCAGCGCCGTTGCAAGTTCAATCCCCTGTGGAATACCTTACTGGTTGCTGGGTGGGACGATGGCAAACCGTGAGTTCATCAATCACTGTTGAAGCATAGCAGTAAAGTGGCCAACTCTCGGTGTAGGTTCTTGGCTTCGGCGGATCTTTTAGGAACTACTTTCTCCGCTCCCGCTCTAGCCACTGGATTCGGTGCGCATCTCGCCGTCCCCCTACTCCGCCGTGTTTGCCCCGATGAGGCTGCCGTTGAGGCCATCACCCGTGAGCAGGCGGTTGCCATTGTTGAGGAGTGTATGAAGGTGCTCTTCTACCGCGACGCTCGAAGTTTGAGCAAATACTCTTTGGTCATAATCACCGGAGAGGGCGTGGAGAATGCTGAGGGCGAAACGAAGGAGAAGGTCAATATCGAGTGGAAGAAGGATATTGAGCTTCAAAACCAGAGCTGGAAGTTTGCGGAAGGTATCAGAGGGTATGGAGCACAGGTTGTCTAGGTGTATGGATTGACCTTGAGGGGTATTGCCAATGAACATGGGGCGCACTCTCACACACAAAACATGGATGGTGAATGTTTTGCTCCCGCCAACATTTGTGACTAGAACCAAATACTTTTTGAACAATGACACCATTTTATTGTGACCCTAAGAACAGTCTAACAGTCCCGAAAATCCCACGAAAGCATTACCCCAATTACCCTATCCCGCCCATCGCCCATCAGCCATCGACAACTACTGCTCGGCCACCTCCTCCACCTTCTCCTTTTCCAAACTCGCCTCCTGCCCCTTCAACAGCGTATACACCGGAGCCCCCAAAATCTCTCTCCCCTTCAAAAAGTCTAACTCAAGGATGAAAACATACTCCACGAGCACCCCACCCGACAACTCCACCAGCTCCCCAGCAGCCTTTGCACTCCCCCCGGTAGCGATAATATCATCAACAACCAGCACCCTCTGTCCCGGCTTAATCGCGCCCACCTGCATCTCGAACCAATCCGTGCCGTACTCCTTTTCGTACGCCACACGCACACACTCGCCCGGCAGCTTCCCGGCCTTGCGCACGGGCACGAAGCCAGCGCCCAACTTGAGGGCCAGCGAAGGACCGAAAAGAAAGCCCCGCGCCTCGAGGCCTACGACGACATCCACGCCCGCGAACGGAGGTGTTAGTGTTGGTGGGTGGGCGGATTGGATGTGCAGTTCTAACGCTTGCAGTAGCGTTGCGTGGAGGGTCGGGGAGGCGAAGATTGGGAGGATATCTTCGAAGAGGATGCCCGGTTTTGGGAAGTCGCGGCGTTGGCGGAGGGAGGCGCGGAGGTGGGATTTGAGGTACGGGAGGTCGCTTTGGTCTACCATTTTCTTTTCTTTTTTCTTTTTCTCTCAATCCGGTCTGGATCTCCGGGTCGGAGATTTTAGGTCGGTTTGCAGTTGTGGTTGTGGTTGGAGGAGGAAGGAAGGAAGGAAGGAAGGGATGGAGAGGAGGAAGAGAGAAGGGAGGAGGTCGTTTGCAAGAGAACCCAAAAGACTTAAATATTTAACTAGCAACCTAGCATCCTAGGGGGGGGGGCAACGAACACCCTTACCAAGCTTATGTTTTGCCACTAGATTTTTGGTGTATCGTCTGCTATCGCCTCAGCCCCTGCTATCTTAGTATGATAGGTATGATAAAGGCGAACAACTTGGCCTGTTACCCTATAGGGAGTATTGCTTGTAGAAAGAAGCCCCCCTGCACAAATCATCATTTGAAAGCAAGGACAAAGACACGGGAAGAATAGTATAATATTGTATCTCGGAAGTGTGGCAGGCTTATCGTATATCATGCAGTATCTACTGTACCACTTAGCTCAGGCGGGAAGGCACTGCGCAGTGCGAGGAGGAGGAGGAGGAGATACTTTCCCCCTTGCAGCAACAACAACCCTTCCACCTCCAAAAAATAAAATAAAATAAAATAAAATAAAAGGCATGGCAGAGAGAGAGAGAGAGAGAGAGAGAGAATGGAATCTTTTTCTCACACTCATTCACAAGTATTCTCCATTTTGTAACCGCACAGTTAAACAGTCTCGGACCAATTTTCCCCACTGAATTCCCCAACGCCCCGAATTCAAGATTGGTCAAAAGATATATATAATAATGAGTCCCTAGTTCTGGGTTCTCTGGTTTATTTTTATTCTTATCATTTTTACTTTGGATGGGTGGATGGGACGGACGGAAAAAAAAGAAGAAGAAAAAAAAATCTTTAACCCCTGCTCACATCGGGGAGGGAGGGAGTAATGCACAGTATGATATATTCAGCATGTACTCGTATTGTACAAGTATGATATCCCGGGTTTCTCCCAACTTATTCTTTGCCTAAAAACCACCATCACATCCGTTCAACGGTTTGTGGTTGGTAGCACAAGTTGGTTCCGAGTCACTCGGAGAGAGCATGTGGTAGGTTAAAGGTTTGTCCATCCTCCTCCTCCTCCTCCCACCTCCTCCATCCTCCTCCTACTACCTCCTCCATCCTTCAACATATACCACTTTCCAGATTCCGATCAATCCTTACTTACCAATATCGGACCTTGCGAATTTCATATGAGGGACATCGAAACTTTTTACATACACACATACCAGAGTCCCATATTGCAGGTATCATACAGTACCAATAGGTGGCACCACGAGGTGAACATAGCAACGGGGAAAGGAAAGAAGAAGAAGCAAAAAAAAAAAAAAACCTCCAGATATTAACCTTTCAGTGTGTATAGACTGGGCAACTATCAGGATTGTCCATTGAAATCCTCACCTTTCTCCTCGTGTCTTATTTTATTCAACTTTGCTGCTCTACCCCTCATTCAGTTAGACCTTACAAGGAATAGTTTCTCGGTTATCACCCTTCAAATTATCATCCGGTTCACAATCTCTTCCGAGAGGATCTCGTCTACCATCCCACCACCCTCCAGCATGTTTTTGTTATCCCGGATGCCTGTACTCGTAGACTCGAGTACAGTACAAGTATAGTACTAAGTTAAGGGTTTGTTTCCATCCGGGACAACCGGGTGCGACCGTCATAGCGGGGGCAGGGTCGATCGGATTTACCAGGGATCCTGGCCCGGGTCGAGCCTTTTGTGATTACCGGTATGATATTTCATTTCATTGACATTGCTGGGTTGTGAATGCGGGTCGGGGGATTATGGGAAGGAACAAGAGGAGGGTTGAAAGGTGCCTATCTACCTAGTCATTATGGGGCTCGGAGATTCGGATCCGCACGAAGCTGGCGTCAAAAAAAAAGGCGAGTGGAATGGCATTTAACAGTCCACTGGCAAATCATGCTACTTCATACTTTTCCATTCAATATATTCCAAAGCTGTTTGTTTTTGTTTTTTTCAAAAAAAAAACTAAAAAAAAAAAAAAATTGATAGAACGATACAAAATCTTCTCCACCATCTCCACAAGTACTCACATATTATTATTGAAAGAATTCTTGGCCGCTTTGGCGTGCATTATTATGGTCAAATTGAAGTTGAAAACAGCGCCAAGCCTTGCTGTCTCCCACACAAAACAGCTACGAGTATATATTGCGCCAAGACCAATGTACTGACCATAAATCTCTTGGCAATTCCTCGGCCAGTTTAGGTACAGTTAATCCTCTTATTATCCTGCCTGATAACTACACTACCGTGCCCGGACCAGCTAAACGATGTCACAGGCAGACCTGAACAGGCTTATTAGGGAGTTGGAAAGTGAAAAACACAGGGAATCGATTCCCAAATGGATATAAAGATCTGGTTTGGATTGCTTCACTGGATCAGTGGTTGGAAGGTTGTGGACATTGCTGTTTTTCAGTGGAATACCCTTCCTTACACTGCTCATCACTTTTGGAGCCAGCTTCCTAACTGCACGACATGATAAATATGGAACGTGATGCGATGAGCCGGCATACCGTTAATCGCATTCATGTTCGTTTAGAGACCGCAAAACTCATCCATCCATCACCTGGACGAATTCAGCGATCGGCGGCCCATTACGGTACTGTACACAAGTTACTGCTTTATGCAACAGCGAGGCATACTGTACTAGTACAAATCATGCACTCACGAATATTACCATCTTATGCGTGTACTAACTAGTACCTACGGTACAGGAACGAATGAATATACTTGAGCAATTTGATTTTCTGGCAGCGAAAACAAAATAATATATCTAGCGCAAACTCCCAACAACGTCCAACGTCCTAGCACGGTATCCCCCGCTAAAGAATTCCAATCCAACCTACTCTATATAAGATACGGTGTGATGAAGCCAAACAAAAAAGTTACAAGATACAGTAATTGGATGTTAATGTGAAAGAAAGAAAAAAAGAGTGGGATCCTCGCTTCAGGTTTTGGCTCACCTTACAGTATCATTTATTGTCAATGATTAAAGGGTGGCATTGGTGAGAAAAAGGAGAAGAAAAAAATCAGGAAGGAGTAAACAACAAAAGGTATAAGATATAATAAATTCCAGCACTAGGGGAATAGAACCGCAATGCAAACACCCACAGAAGAGACGGAAAGAGCCAAGCAAGCAAGAAAAAAACAAAAGGGAGGAAATACCTTGCGCCGACAGAGGAGATAAAACTGCAAAAAAAAAAAAAAAAAAATTACCACCACCCACCACACCTCACGTCAGGTTCAGAAATTCTTGCAAGAGCCAAATGTTAAACAAAAACACAATTAATGCAGAAGATATCATCATGTGTTCAACTCTCAGAAACTATAGCGATCCCCCTGCCTACTGACCGGCTTTCCCTGCCTGTTCAGAGGCACTCCTTTGTCTTGAGCGCCTCCCTTCTTCTTGTTGTTTTTTTTCGGCTGAGGTTGTTCGAAATGTGTATGGCCGTGTTCGTCAACCATGGTTTCGTTGACCCAGTTGAGGCATCTCCAGACTTCAGGATCGATATGGGTCTTGCCACGAGTACTCATCCTGGTGGAACCGGCTTCCTTTTCGGGGCCACCTTCGCTTTCCCCCGCGAGATACTTTTTACGATTAATCATACCCTCTTCGATATGCTTCCTGTACTCCTCAAACTGTTGCTTCAGTTTTTTCTCCCTGACACCCTTGACGTCGAGCCAGGACAACGTTTGCCCAAATTCTTCGATTGTGTCGATATATCCGTATCGGGTTGGCGATGTGAGTGTGGTTGAGCTCTCCTCCAATGCTTGGCGTTCAAGCACAGTCATCCTCCCGTCCTTGGAGCCATTCATCTTCATCCTCACAGCACTCCCTTCCTCGGATGCCCACTTCGTCCCCGCCTCCTCAACCAGGAAGCCCTCCCTCTCGCTAGGGTCGGGCCCTTGCACCCATATCATTGCGTTCGCGTATCCAGCATATGCGGTAGATGACTGGGGCAAACCACCGAACGGCATTCCATTTCTCTCGAACCACCAGTACCTGTTCCAGAACCGGTCTCTCCCCATCATTCTGAACCTTGCACAATCGGCTTGTCTGAGGTCTTCGTCAAATGATGCAATTTTTTCCTCTTGCTTAGCAATTTTCGCTTTCACCGATTCAATGGTTTTCAGTACTTTCTGGAATTGCTTCGAGGTTTTGGGAAGTTTGGCAGCTGCGTCCGCCTTCTCTTTTTCGGCCTCGCGTTTTCGCTTGCGCTCATTCGCGCGTTCGCCCCCCCGCCTCAGGGATCTCCCGCGGTCGGTATCATCTCCATCTTCGTCATCATCTCCATCCAAGTCTTCCTCGTCTGCTCCAGTCATCTTAGAATCGCCATCCGCGTCAGTTGATGTCTGCCGAGATGCTGCAACCGGTGAAGGTGACCTGGGCGTATTCTCGGGAAGCAGTATCTTCCTCTCGTCGTCGAGCATTTTCAGTTCAGAAATCCTAAACCAAGTGATTAGCTTAGCGAAGAGGGGAAGAGCAACCAAGGGGTTTCATACAAGTCTCGCCTAGCTCTCTGTACTTCGATTTTATCCTTCCTGTGCTTTGTCATCTCTTCAGAGCATTCCTCCATGTAATCTCTAACCGATCTTGTCTCGTGCGTCAGCCTGGAGAGCAAATGCAAAACCATAGCTCTCAAGTTGATATCCAATGTCAGGTACCGCTGCCGGATGCTCTCAAATGTTGGTTCCACATCCACGGGTGTCAAATGTTTCAAAATTTCGTCGCAATCCTTAGAATAGCGTGCGTCGACCGAAAGCCTGTAGAGGACGCCAACGACGATAGCTTGCCATCCTCCATTTTTGAAATCTCTTACTTTCAAACGCTGAATCCAACCATCACTGTCCTCGAATAGTCCATCGGCCCGATGGGATCTCTCTCTATCCTCCGACTTCGCTCCCGATTTTTCCCCATCATCCTCAATTTCCATGTAGTCACCATTCACCCTAATAGTATCTTCGGCTGAACCAGCCGAACTCCCGTCCTCCTCCTCATTACTCTCCTCCTCCTCCTCTTCCTCATCGTCCTCCTCCGGATCGGGCAGCTGTGCTTGAATAACACCCTGTTCGTTCACAATTGCTTTGAGAAGTGCACAGTGAATCTCCACAAATAGATGGCAATCAATTTCGTCACTGCTGAACTGCAAAGCTTGAAGGTAATCGTCAAACGTAAAGGAATCCAAGAGCAAGGGCTCACAGTAGATATTGAGGAAGACCCAGGTGCTGAGAAAAAAACTGACTTTTTCCTCGTCGATGCCATTGTTCATGGGCGCGGGTGAAGCCGAGGAAACCAGAGATGACCTCGTCAATGACCTAGAAACTCTCCGGTTTATATCAACAGCAGGAGGCTCGGTTTTGACAGATATGGGTAGCTGCGAGAGAAAGCGGAGCTTGGGTCTACGAGGGCCTTCCTGGTATGGAAGGTCCAAATCCTCAATCGGATATTTGATGGGCTTAGGCGGAGGTGGTGGTGGTAGTGGCGGCGTATCCTCCTTGACCACGGCCTTGAGACTAATTTTTGCCATTCCAGCCTCGGGGGTTCCAGTTGGGCTGCTCCAAGGAGAGGCTCGGGCACTGTTCGATGTAGTTCCTGGCTCGCGATCAAGTTGCATTAGTTTGGTCACTTTCATGGCGGCCTGGTGACTCTTGCTCTTGTGGGACTTCGGCGCCGGTTTGATTTCGACTGGGGTTGAAGGAGCAGAGCTACTGTTGGCCACAGAAGCAACAGCCAATCCCTGCTCCTTCTTTTGTGCCAAAGCCTTCGCCTTTCTCTCCGCTGCAGTGGAAGCCCTCTGTAAATGGGCAGGGACAGTTTGCGGAATCTTGTATCTGTTTGCAAATTCCTCCTTCACCAACCAAGGCGCCCCATTCCACGGCTCTCTCGACACGGTATTCTTGATGAAGGAGCGTAACATAGCCTTCGTGAAGGACTTCTTGTCCCGTACGAGATGTTCGTTATCGACTTGTGCTTCCTCATCATTTCTGTTGATAAGCTTGACGGTGTAACGGGAGAAGCCTTTTCTCTGAATATCGCCGCTGGCATATCGCAGCTCAGGAAACATTGTCTTTTCGCGTACCAATGCCTCTACCCGATCACCATTGGGTAGTATCGCTGTAACATGTTCGCCGGGATAGAAGTCGCTCTTGAATGACTGGCAGAAAAGAAAAGAAAAGAAAAGAATAAGTCAGCAACGAAGGGTGATAAACCCATTGCGAGGCAACATACGTCGTGCAATTGGTCAACTTTATACAATGTTAGTAAATTGTAGATACCATCCATCAATCGAATTTCTATCCTACCTAACGTATCAATTCTCGACACCGTCGAGAATTGTACTTTCCTAAGAACAGGGTCTTTAAGGGCCTCAGGAAATGTCTGATCGACATCCTGCGAACTATTTGTCTGCACTTCCGGTAAGATCCCTCTGACATGGCCTTTGCTATTCCCAGGCGAGGTGCTTACTTCACTTATCAATGCTTCAAAGAAGCTGAGATTCATGTGGCCTGTAATCTCACAACTGAATTGCTTCTTTATGAATAAAGTCAGCCATGCTCTCACAAATTGGTCAAAACCCTTTCGAACAAACACGTGATATCAGATGCTGCTGAATGCCCTACCGTTTTATAAAAATCGAGCCTTTAGAGTCATCAGGTATTAGCATAGTCACTCAGGAGGAATATAGGGCAAATAATCATTGCACACCTATCCAAATAGCTCTGGTAATCGACAAAGACCTCTCCGGTCTGCGAAATTTGCCAAACCTAGTTAACATTAAAGGTGTAAGCCCGCAAACCCTATACCCATATCTAGCTTCCTTCGATAGGTAAACCGAGACACACCTCTTGGGATTCATCGTCGATATCAGGGCTAGCGACGAGTTGCACAGGTTTCCTCTTATATAATACCTGCACTTATATATCAACTCCGAACTATGTGCGGGAAGAGAGGGCATGAAATGATGTGATCCAATCATAGATATAACGATTGGGGGCGGGAGGGTTGCTCTTACCATCCTCGCTGGTATGGCAGGCAGAAAGGGATTAAAACCCTGGGGTGATATTAAAAGAGGAGGGTGGACCTAAAATATTTCTAGTAGATAGGAAGGAATTATAGAAGAAGACCAAGCGATTGGAATGAAAATTGTCAAGGAGGGAAAGATATTTATGGGGAATGGAAGAGATGAGTTGGGAAGAGAATGGGAAGACTGCAAGAGGGCGCCCGGAAAGTACTGGTAGCTATTGATCGAGGGGAAGTAGAAAATAGAGTAGAAAATATTTCACGACACAGCGAAGCACAGATGTAGAGTTGCTCGCCGGAACGGGGTGGTTGGCAGGCGATGCGGGAGGCTCAACTTAACGGGACGGTTCCTGTCGTCGGCGATGACAATCACCCGGATATAAACGCGGGAGGAAGAGGGGGACGGGGAAGAGGATGCAGGGCTGCGAGAGCGGGAGTATGTCGTCGGGGCAAATGGTGGTTTAGTGGAGAGGTGGTGGAGAGCGGAATGAGAGGAGGGGAAGGGCGGACGTGGTGGTGGTGATGAAGGGGG
>QFET01000289.1:4129-43777 GCA_003316355.1 Tuber calosporum | reverse complement strand
AAAAAAAAAAAAAAAAAAAAAGAATGAATCGTTGAGAATTTACCCAGTAGGTCCGAGTTGGTTAAGAGTACCGTGTGAGGGGGTCCAAATTTTGGCTACGGTAGAGTACCAACATATATTTTGTGATTACTTGTATAGTTACAGTACGGTACGAGTAACTTTTGTGAATACTTCCAAGAACAGCCATTTCTGAAAAAAAAAATAACGCAGCTGATGATGAAAAGTTAATTGTGAAAGAGAAGAAATTCCATCTTGACGAGGATGGTACTTTTTTTTAGTTTTGCCGCACCTGGGACAGGATTTTTTAAATAATTTTTTTAAATAATTTTTTATTCCGTTTTCGTGTTATGCCCAATCCGATCCAATCCAATTCGTTGTGTACAGTACAGTACGGGTACAGTATAGTATGATACCCGAGATATGATACAAAATATCATACCGGTAAATCGGTTATGTATGTATGATACCGTAGCGTAAGTGATATTTATATCATATTGTTTTCTTTCTCGTGATGGGGGGGATAGGGTAATTTCGTAAGGTTTGGTTTTAGTTGGGTGGTTAGATATGTGGGGTGACGTAAACTATCTGACCTGTGCTGGTACAGTACCGTAGTCTATCTGCACTTGTACGGTAGCGTTAGTGCTTTCGATATGACACTTTGGAGCGTGCGGGGATGGGGAATTGAATTGAATGCGTTGAATGCGTTGTATATTGGGATGAGCATCTTTTGCGGTGCGGAGGCGGCTGCGGGGGGGGCAATAGCATACGGTAAGTTAGTTAGTATAATGGTCTGTGGGATGGTATTTGTGGATGAATGGATGGATTAAACCTTGATTTCATTCTTCCTTACATAACTGGCTCGTAGCGGCCATTGATGTGCAGTTTGGGATATCATACTACCCCCAGCCCGGGCACCACTCCTCCCCCCCGCCCTCGATGCCTAACCTTGTCAAGGTTCCTGTAGATTCCACGGGATCACCTTCGACAGAGGGTTCTACTCGGATGCATCACTTTCTCGAGAGGCGCCTAGAGTTCCATCCCATATGAGAAGGTGAAAGAAACTCAATCGAGATCACAAAAATGCATACAATCCGGAGGAGGATCTTCTTGATTGGTATCAGCGATGCAAGGTCATATATGAGGCGAATGGTATCATGAAAGAGAATATTTTATATTTTTATGTTAGATTTTCAACTTGGATAGATGACTTGAGGAATATAGATGTTTAGAATGATTTTTTATATAGAATGTCTACTAGCATTGACTTGGAGGTGTGCACGTATTTATGTTGGTAAAAGAAATTTTGATGGTTTTCACTTTTCAAATTTCCCACCAACTCTAAGGATGCCTCTGGCTGAAATAAAAAAAGCTAAATAATAACCCTGGATATGGTGTTTTGAAAGAAACCTTCACTTTGTTATAAGGTGTGGTGTTTGGTTGACATTAAATAGCGACATGGGAAACACAGTAATGAGCCTGAAGAAAAGGATGTCTGAAAAATAGATTGAACAAGGTTTTTTTTTTTTTTTTTTGGAAAACTGGAATATAGAAAATGTGATTCAAAATCAATTTGTAAGCACATGTGAGCTAACACATCAGAGATACTTACTTTTCTGTAACATGACTGAACCTGAGAAATGAGCATTTCACTCATCTACAATGGAGAATCAAAATCTCAACTCTATTACCTATTTTCCTTTAAGTCAATATAGACTTTCAGTTCCTATGCCTCCTGCAATCTCATCACCTGTGTTCTTATGTCATATTGGAGTTATGATAAATATGTAAAGTATATTCAAATAGGGAAAGGAAGCTTGCTACACCTTCTTCATTGGTTGAGGAGACTACTTGACAGAATTAGTAGCCTTCAATGAATAGCACATCCATGAAGCACTATATATGCCACCATCTATCTCTCTTAAATTAAAGAAATAAAATGTTATCAATACAGGACTTGGGACTAGGAAAAAGAGTCTGTTGACCAGTAACCTGTAATATTTATCACAATTGATGGTTATAGGAGTACCAATTTTGAGATAGATGAGAGGTTTTCAGTTAGTATATTGACTGTACCTAAGTAAGTAAGGAGTTAAAAAGATAGATACACCTATATAATAGATAATTTTATAAAATAATATAAGAGTTGCTAATATAGTATTAGAAGGTTTAGTAAATTCATTGAGACAGAATGAAGAACTTTCAATAACAACTCTTATACTTGAAATAGGTATCAAAAAGGTAACACTATATTCATATTTCAAAGATGATATCTATATAGTATACATGTCTTATATAATACTAAAGGTATGAAAGGAAGATATTCTACAATAGAAAAATTGAAAAGGTGATGTGATATAGAGTGTACTTGTTATATGCTGATTTGGTATATATTTCACCTATATTGTACTTGAGGGTAAGGGTAATCCGGGGGCTGTGATACGACTTGCCATAACAGTTTTTAGCCATAGTAGGCTGTCTTTCATAATCCAGCACATGACTGTTTGCAATCCTACCAACTACTAGTTGTTGGCAAAGATTAAGTAAAAAGGAACTCATTAACCAGATATGTATCAGGTAACTATATGCAATCAAGATGTAAAGGTGATTACTCTTCAAGATAAGGTAGGAATCAGTGGGGCTGAAATTAGGAGAAAGCTGAATATTGACTGCCAAACAGTTCAGAAGTTAAGTTCCATTATCTACTATGAATATACAAGAATGTGTAAGTAGTCTAATAAAGGAGATATAGGCCAAAGAGCCACCTTACATGGAACTCCTGCAAATATCTACCCATCTGGCGGGCCTCCCACCATGGAAGAAGCAGAAATGCCCCACCTGTTTGCCTTTATGACCTGCGATTCTCAGGGGCGCTGACTAGGCTAAGATGTAATTTGTCTTCAGATTGAATATGTCTGTACTCCACAAACATTAAATTATGTAGTAGAATCTAGAGGCTACTATAAAAGTGTTCCTTGGCTAAAATTCAATATTCGACTAGGCAATAAACCTAAACACGTTCCTTGGTATTCTGCTAAGCTTAATTAGGTAGTGGAGGAGTTTGAAAGAGTTTTGTGGATGGATGAATCTTTAATTAGTACTTCAAAGTTTGGGCAACAGCCATGCTTTTTCGATCCGTAACAGAGGAATATAACCCTAACTGGGTAGACAAGTCTTTCCAAAAGGGGTGACAGACAAAGATGGTATGGAGTGGCATCTATGGTTACCTTAAGTGACATCAGGCATTTATTTTGGGAATGGCAAATATGGACCTGTTACTATATGTGGAAATTATCATGGAACGGCATCTAGAGCATTTCAGGGGCAAGTTTTGTGCTGAGTATGGATGGACAAGAGTAATGGAGGATGGTCTCTATTTGTTAGGCACATGGGTACAAGGTACTGGAATCCAGCACTGAATTCATACAAAAATCAGGCTGAGATACTAATCATACCCCTCTGTCCACCTTGTTGGGCCCGCACGTCACTTGCTGCACTTAAGGCAAAAAGTGTCCCCTCACTCAAAAGCCGAAGATTGGCATCACCCTTGTAATACCATATACGTCGTCGCTGTCCACCCGACTAGATGCTGCCCATAGGGTATATAAAGAGGGAGATTCGGACGACCCAATGCAACTGGAGTCAAGTGCATAGGACCCGTGTCCGCAGAGTCACAGTCCATACCGTACAGCCTTCGCTGGAACGGACCATAGGTAACGGGACGCTCTGCACAAAAGTGTGAATATGGTGAGTGGGCTCCAGGAAACACATGAGAACCCACTCAGACCCCGAAAACACGCCTATCATGGTCCACGGGCCTATCGGAACAGGTTGATAAGGGGAGGCATAGTAATACGATATGGTATTAGACTGATCATAAGTCTAAAGTCATTCTGATAGCAGTCTGCAAGACACCGGGAAAGCCGGTAGTATCCAGATAGGTCACCAACCAAGTTTGCCACTTAGAGTTCCAAGAAACTATTGGTAAATTCTATAATGGACTACATAAGTTTAAGCGGCAGAATGAGGAACGACATCTCTGACTGATAAATGGTTCACGCCATCAGGGAACAAAGGAGCTCACCCCTGTTGATAAGCTGGGACGGTAACAAATATTCTCAGGGTCAAACGGTTCTTGCACTTAGAGTTAAAAGAGGGAAATGGTTGAAAGCATATTAAAATATAGAAGTTAGTAGTAGTCCGCGAACACTCAGATGCGGGATATAAATATCGAAGTGCCTCCCAAGCTTTAGCCATCATCAAGCAACTGAGAAGAGATCTTCTCAATATTATAATATAAGTTTTACTCAAAATCTTTATATACAAGTCTTCCTAGATACTATCTGTTTACGAAGAAAGATTTAAGCCTAGTCAGATTCGCTTATCCTTAGAATCGGCTACCCTTAACACTATTGCACAGGGAGTATGGTATTACCAATTATAAGCTCAATCAGATAGAGGGGCTTGAATAGCCTGACCAATTACCGGATATCAATCTCATTGAGGTACTCTGAATAGATAGGGAGACAGAGCTCAGCGATACTTGAGGGAGGGTTGTCAATATTGAGACTTTGCAGGATGTTCTTATACTGCCTTGGGAAAATATCTCAAAGGAAAGGTTGACTAGTTTAGTTCAGAGTATGCCAGTACGATTGCAAGCAATTAATAATGCTTATAGTGAGGCAACTCTATATTAAATTGAATTCCAAAAAAAGCCTAACTCGCTTTTGTTGATCAAATAAATGTGATTACTTTGTATTACTTGTAGTTCCTAAACTGGGGTAATGCCAAGATGTTGACACCAAAATATAGCTGAACATTTCCCCCTTATCAGGAAGCGCACCTGACATTTGCTATCCTTATAGTACATGGAAGGAAAGAGTTAGCCTGTTATGGAGATATGTTATACTAAGTTTAGGCAAATAGACTTTAAGTTAAGAAGGAGAAATACTATCTTATTGATGCTGAGTGTGTGTTGAGAAAAGACTTTCTTATACCTTACAGTAGAATTAATTACCACTTTCATGAGCAGGCTATATTGAAATTACAGTAAATCTAGATTCTTTGAAAAAGGGATTGCCTTCTATATGTATTTGAACAGTTATAATAGCTAGGTATTCTACTTCTAGGTATTACGAGAAGCTTAAAGGAACTCTGTTGTTACTATTAAGATTTGAGGAGAAGCATTGATAAATTGATTTTCAATATAGAAGGCAAAATGTAAGGAACTAATAGAGTGATTATTGAACTTGTAGGATTAAAGAGCTTAGTCCTGGGAGGCGTCAGAGTCTGAATCGTCTAGGGATTGCAAGCTCTTTAAATACAAAAGATTGTAGCAAGAAATTAATTAAAGTGCAAATATCTTGTTCAACTAATATGCTAACTGAGGTAGGATAATGTTAAATATATAGAATATATTACTAGGCATTCGAGCCTAAAGATTTGATAGTATATAGTGTTGGCAGGTGAGTATATGACTGCAACCCACTCTGGAAAGATGTTCAATCCCATATATAGCTACTCAGCCTCAGTAAATGGAAATAGAGTAATTTATCCAAATAGATTTATTACATATTCAATATTCTCAACAATCAGAACAAATCTGCACATGAGTGCATATGTGTAAGAAAGATGTCTATCTAGACTAAACACCAGATCTTCCATGAGATTTCGCAAATGCATAGCATTAAACAGAACTTAGTTCATTTAACAAAGATATCAAAGACAATCTACAGGTCGAGTGCTTAGTACCATCAGAGAAATAGAGAGACCAAGTGATAATTTAGTGTAGCAGAGATGTATATATCTGGGTCGGGCTATTTTCACATATTTGGGATAATAGCCAAAGTCTCTGAGGATACTTCATATATAGGGCCTATAAAAATATGAGAAAAATGTATAAATAGCTAGCTGTGCTCTGTAGTTAAGGGAGCATCAAGCAACAGAGAAGAGACATTAATAATATATTAAGTTATTGAGTTATATTCAGTGTGCAAGTTTTCAAGAAGCTTTTATCATTATCTATTTTGGCAATCGAGTTCCTTTGACAGATCTCTGTTTTACTCAATTCAATCACCCCATAGGCAATTCAATATTACTGAATTGGCTACCTCATAACATATAATCAGGTAACTAAATTCTGAAAACAGCTGGTTAAAAATAATAGAGTAGAGCTAACAAAATAAGTAATGGAATCCAAACAACTAGTAACAATTCATGACTAGCACTATACTAATCTTTTAGGAATAGCAGTAGGAGGATGGATATGTTCATATGATTTAAGGCAAGGAGGGAGTAATGATAAGCAAAACAATGAAAAATAACCATTTGAGAATTTTCAAATAAGTAGGAAAAAATAACTAAATGGTAGAACTTATTAGGTATAAACTCAAATTAGTTATGACTAACATCAACTTAGTCATAGTACTAGAAATATAGTAGGATTCAGTTACAAGGTGTTTATGCCTCTATTTGCTTTGCTTATGGTGAGGGAAAGTAAGTGTGATACAAAAGGAAGTCAGACAATTTAATCTTTTTATTTTTTCCATACTAGTAAAGAATGTAACGAAAAATCCCACACAACTGTAAGATTCTATACAGATATCAGGAAATAAGATATCTATAAACCTACTACTACTTTACCAAACCCTTCTTATATAGATTCTGCTGAGCTAAGAATTGCTTAGTTGAAGATATCTTACCAACTGGCTCTCATATATTTACTCACTTCCTATCCTTCCCTCCAATCACTTTCACACCCTTTTCTTCTACGCAAATAACCTAAATTCAGTCATTTGCTATATCACCTGCAAATTACAACCTGTATAAATCACAACATCTACTAGAACTATTACGGTAATATAGTAGACTTAGAATTCTGATAACAGACTATAGAAAACCTGAGAATAAAGAAGTATTTGAATTAAACAATGCAATAACTAGCTGATGAACCTAGTTAGAGAGCCAATACTGTCGATAAAATATTTAATCTGAAAGCATTATCTATTTGAATTTGATAAGTGCAGAAGTGCTAGCAATAAATAAATGATCCTGCAACTGTCAACTAATATGGGAGAAATAAGTTAGCATTATCAAGGCATATGGAATAGCAGTTCTCAGGTTCTACGATTATTAGTTGGGAATAGGGTTTTCAGCTACATGTTGCTTTATTTTTGCTGCTATCTTCCACCTGCACTACCAAGAGTAGCATAATACCCACTTCCAAGTCTAGTTTAATCAATGACTCAAGAAGAATCATATCCTTCATGCTATCAAGAGTAAGCAAATTTCACATCTTTCAGTTGCTAGTTATAGTGAGGAGAATTTCTGTAACCCACTCCCAAGTATCTCAAGAATCCCAAAGGGACTCTGAAGATACTATTAGGATAGGGGAAGAAGCGTCAATGGATAGGTCCTCAATAGACAAGGTAAATTGGTATGGAACTAATAGAGTGACTATTCAACTAGTAGTATTAAAGATGATAGTCTATTGAGGCTTGAGGGTCCGAATCCTTGAAGGATTTCAGGCTCTTTAAATACAAAAGATTGTAGCTAGGAAAACTAAATAAAATCGCAAACATCCTGTCTAACAAACATGCTAACATGGGCAGCATAACAAGGTAACCATATTCTGAAAACAGAGGGTTAAAAGTGACAGGATGGAGCTAACAAAACAAGTTATGGAATCCAAACAGGAAGGAACAAGAGATCACTACTACTATACAAATCCAGTAGGTATAGCAGGAGGATAGTGATACACAAATGGGGAGAAGCAAAGAGGGGTAGTGTTAAGTGAAACAAGGAAAGAATAACCAGTTAGGAAGTCATAACCAAGTAGGAAGGGACAACCAAATAGTAGCGCTTATCAGGTATAAACCCAAATAAGTAATAACCCATATCAAGTCAGTAGTAATAGTAGAAACATAGTAGAAATCCGTTACAATTTCAGAAGCTTTCTTTATTGAGAATCAAAATATATTAGACTAGCATATTTTTAGACATACCAAATACATTTACAATATAGGTGAGTTAGATAATCGAGTTAGCTACCCAATAGAGCAAATTGTAATTATATCAACTTAAGTTAAGGAGATGTATATACTTAGGCTATAGAATTGAAAGTTAGTGACCATTATCGAAACTATTTATTCTTATAGTAGTTCTCTGCTACCATTTATTATAATCTGGTAAGATGAAAAGATTATACAAAGGTAGGCAGATGAGAGTCTCTTTAGGGCAGAGGTGATCATCCTATCTCAAACAGGATATATCATTGAGAATATTGCTCTTGCCTCGCTTAACCACTTGATCAAGCATGCATATGCTGGTCCTGGGGAAGCATTAATGTCTTCTGTTACTACATGAATATGCCACTTACAATAATGATAACTGTATTCCCAAACATTATGAATATTATACTGATTTCTTTGTTTTTTCTTCACTTCTGACTCAGGTACACTAGCAACTCAATATTGATATTTTCCGCTCCTGGAATCATGACTACAATCAAGAAATTTAAAATACCTGTTATCATTGGTGACTAAGTAAAGTAGGATTTCGCATGACTCATAGTTATGAGTCACACGGTTGTAATATTTCGCACTATGACTCATTAGAAGTCATGGGGTTTCACATGAGGCACATTTGTGCAATCATGGTTATGATGTGATTGGTTGATCGTGCGCATGACTCACATTTGTGAGTCATATGATGTAATGATTTTCGCACATGACTCACACTATGAGTCATGGGTTTCACACATGTGACCACTTTAGGGCACATGACTTATTTTATGAGTTAGGATTAGTTGGCACGCAGAGCAGTTGACTCAGAAGAGTCAGCTGATGGATTTCATACTATGACTCACTATGAGTTATAGAGGTCGTGTGACTCGCATGTATGAGTCACCAGGGTTATGGTTGAGGGAAGAGTGCCTATATAAGGACCTCTAGGCGACCTGTAGTTAGGACTCTTCACGCAACCATCTAAGTTCTTTCCTATACAATTACTTTACCTCTTTACCGTTCTATTCCCCTATTGGTGTTGTGCGATAGGAACCATAGGGTTCAGCTATCAAGACAAGCTAGGCATAGGCCTAAGAGCAATAGTGGAAATCCGCCTAGTACTACTCCTTGCAATAGTACTCCTACCCTGGTGGCTGAGATTAGCACCCCGCCCCATACCGGATTATAACAATGGCCTGGTCATATTCATCTAACCCAAAGAGAAGTAGTTACCTGTTGCAAAATCAGCTTACCGCATAGGATTGTAATATTTGGTTGCGTCACCTAAGCAACACCTAACTACAAAATGGCAGACTCTACGGACAACGACATCGACCTTACGGAGGGAGAAATCGATACCTCAACACTTGGCTCGGCACTTGAAGAAGCAATTAGTACTAATCTATCCACAACCCAGTCACAAAGAACCACAAGTCTGGTGACACCTGAGCCTGCCTTACCAACGGGATCTCTGGAACCCGAAACCCCTAAGACCAGAAATGATGTCAGCCCCGGGACCATCAACTGCCGGTGGTGGAGCAGGAATCCAACTAGCAGGATTTACAACTGCACAGTTCCAAGAGATCCATACTCTGATAAACAACCAGTGAGAAACAACCAACAACCGGATCAAGGTCGAGAAACCCCCTACCTTCTATAGAATAAGGACCAAACTACGAACCTTCTTAGTGCAATGCCAATTATACTTTGAAGCAACACAAGAAACATGACATACAGAATGCATCACCTACGTCAAGAGCTTGTTAAGGGATGCAGCAGCAAGCTGGATAACCCTATTTGCAGAAGGACACAAGCCAGAGACCTGGACTACATATGAAGATTTCACTACAGCCCTTAAAGACCAGTTTGGGGATGTGGATGCAGAAAATGCAGCTAGGACAAAACTCGACTGGATGAGGCAAGGCAAGGAACCAGTCACGGAATACTGGAATGACTTTCGCCTCACAGCTACAGAGGCGAATGAGGATGATGGTACACTAAGACGCCAATTCCTTAAAGGAATTAAACGAACGCTCCAGGACGCATAGGCAGCGGACCACATGCTGGCGGTAAATGTCGATGCCTTTGCAGCCTGGGCAATCGAAAAAGAAAACCGGATCAACATGATCAAGCACCTTCAAGGAAACAACAATACCTTTATCCAATAACAAGAAACGCCCAGGAACAATAACGGAACCTGGAAGTCGGGTAACAATATGGAAACCCAAGGCGACCTAATGGACCTGGATGCTACCAGAAGGCCTCCATGACTAAACCTCTCACAAGCAGAATTCACAAGAAGAAGGGACAACAACCTATGCCTAGGATGCGCCAGACCTGGGCACAGATTCAGTAATTGCAGAAATGCAAGAGATGAGAAGGACTATACTAGGCAGTTCAACAGCAAGACCAACAATAATCGCTGGAAACCACGAACCAACCTACACGAAATGGAGATCAGAGAAACCCCTGAAGAGTCGGGAAACGAAGAAAGTCCCCAATTGGAGATGGGCTGCGGGACAACAAAACCAAAACCATCGGAATCGGTAACATCTACATGGCACTTACAAACACGGAAACATTGGAACAAGAAAAAGACCATGCCATAGTCAAAATGCGGTTACATGGCAAGGACAAGAGAGTCATCATCAACGGCATGATTGACTCGGGCGCTACAGAAAACTTTATTGACAAGGAATTCAGCAACAAACATGGCATACGAACAATGAAAGCGAAAGAAAAACGGGACATCTACCTTGCGGACGGGGAGCCAAGCGCTATGGGACCAATTCCCCATATAGCGGAAGTACCTATGGACATCGGCAGCCATAGGGAAGTGGCAACCTTCCAAATCACAGATCTACCCAACCATGAGGCAGTGTTAGGTCTGCCATGGTTAAGAAGACACAACCCCAAGATAGATTGGGAAAACAACAAGATAACCTTTGATTGCAAGTGTTGTACCAGAGTATTCCTCGAAAGCTCGCCAGCAGTGGACTTAGTCCCTGAATAGGAAGCCCTGGAAGAGAACTGGGAGATACAGTTCTCCACGATCCAGGCCAAGGATGTCAGAATATCAAAATCCAAAGATTTAGCAATACAGCCACACTCCCTACCCAGGGGTCAGCCAAGGCTGCAGGATATGACCTGTATGCAGACGAGAGAATTACGATACCGGCAAAAGAACAAGGAATAGTCAATACGGGGTTAGCTATTAGACTACCAGAAGGAACCTATGGGTGGGTGGCTCCACACAGCGGATTGGCAGTTAAACACGAGCTTACTGTCAAAGCGGGAGAAATCGACGCCGACTACACAGGTGAAGTCAAGGTAGTCGTTGTCAACCTGGGAAAAGACAGTTACACAGTTAAGCCGGGAGACCGCATCCCACAGTTGATATGCGAAAAGATTGTCATAGGACAATGTGAAGAAGTGAAGCAAGTGGCTCCTACTATGAGAGGCGCAGTAGGGTTTGGAAGTACGGACCAACTAAACCGCCAAAGGATTGAGATCAACGAGATCTCCGCTACGTCATTCGGCAAGTTCTACCGAAGAAGCGAAGTCACAGGAATCCTCAAGTGGGATTATAAGACAAGCGAGCCAACCAGGATCGAAAGGATCGATGTCAGCACCGAATTGGCTATCAAGGCCAAGAAAGGACAAGAAAAAGATAAAACCAGCAACATTGTGCCAAGGAAAACCTACCAGTACTTGGACATGTTCAAGGAAGAGGAAGAAACTCGGCTACCACCCCACCGACCAAAGGTTGACATGGATATCAACCTCAAGAAAGGAGAAACAGTACCAGCAAGAAAGCTATACCCATTGGGTGAAAAAGAGCTGGAGGAACTTAGAGAATACATCAGGGTCAACAAGAACCGGGGCTGGATTCGAGACTCTTATGCAAACGGGGGATCACTGATCCAGTTTGTTAAGAAGAAAGACAGCAAGTTAAGGCTATGGTGGACTTCCGAGGGTTCAACGAAGTCACCAAACTAGACCGATATCCCCTACCACTGATTGGAGAAGCCCTCGATAGGCTTAGAGGTTCCAAAGTCTTTACTAAACTAGACATCCGAAACGCATACCACAATATCACAATCAAACACGGGGACGAATGGAAAACAACCCTTACCACCAAATATGGCATATACGAATATACTGTCATGCCATTCGGACTCAAAAATGCACCTGCTGCGTTTCAGCAATATGTCAATAGGATTCTCAGCAGGTTTCTGGATATCTGTTGTATCGTCTATTTATATGATATTCTGATATATTCAGAAATCCTGGAACAACACCGAACCCAGGTCAGGATGATTATGGAAGCCTTGAAGAAAGAAGGGGTGACACTGAAGCCATCGAAGTGCGAATTTCACAAGGAACGAACCGAATACCTAGGCTTCATCATCGACAAGGACGGAGTCAGTGTTGATCCTATCAAAACAAAAGCAATATGGGAATAGAAACCACCCGAAAGCAAGAAAGGAATACAGTGCTTTATGAGATTCTGCAACTTCTATCGACAATTCATAGAAGGGTTTAGCCGTATAGCTAAACCACTCTATCAACTGACGAAGAAGGACTGCAAATGGAACTGGACCGAGAACCAACAAAAAGCATTCAATGAATTGCGCAGGCGACTTACTTCAGCTCCACTACTGGTACACTACGATCCAACCTAGGAAAGCATGATCGAGACCGACGCTTCAAAATATGTATGCTTAGGCATTCTATCACAGAAGGGGAGCGATGGAAAATGGAGGCCAGTGGCATACCGGTCAAAAACAATGACGCCCGCGGAATGCAACTACGATATCCACGACAAAGAGCTCTTAGCCATTGTCAAAGCCTTGAAAGAATGGAGAAGATATGCAAACGGAAGCAGACACCAGCTCCTGGTCCTCACAGACCATAAGAACCTAGTACCATTTACCACGACAAAAGAGCTCAACGACAGACAAATCCAATGGAGCGAGACCCTCAGTCAATACAATATCAAAATACAATACCGACCCAGGGAGGAAGGGGGCAAACTAGATGCCCTTACAAGGAGAGCAGAAGATGTCCTGAAAAATAACGATGACAGGATCCAACAAAAACAAAGGATCCTACTCCCCAAAGAATAATACTTCGAAGTCATGGAAGTGGTCAAGTTTGTCACTGAAGATTTTGGCATCCGAGAAGCAAGCACGAAAGACAAACAGATAAGAGCAATCCAGGAAGCCCTGAGGAAAGGAGAGAAAGAATTGAATGGAGTAGCTCTAGGGGCATGTGAATGGAAGGAAGGATGCCTATGGCATCAAGGAAAGATTTGTGTACCAGAATACGAAGAGATCAGAACCCAAGTCATACGACAAAATCACAATAACCCAGCAGTTGGGCATTGCGGAACCAGCATAACTACGGAACTACTTCCCGACAATATTACTAGCCAAAGATGCGAGATGACATAAAGAGATATATCAAGAATTGCGATACATGCCAAAGAACGAAAGCGATAAGGCACGCGCCCTACGGACTGCTACAACCGAACGAGGCGCCACACCAACCATGGATATCTATAGCAATAGACTTCATCACGGACCTGCTGAAATCAGACAATTATGACGCCATCCTGGTGGTCATTGACCGCTTAACAAAAATGAGCCATTTCATACCCTGCAACAAGGATATGAACACCAAAGATTTTGGCAAGATATTCCTACGGGTAATATTCCGACTATATGGACTACCATAAGATATCATCACCGATAGAGGAACGCTATTTACATCAGATTTGTGGAAAGAGACTGCAAAATCCCTTGGAATTGAACGAAGAATGAGCACCGCCTTCCATCCAAAAACGGAAGGACAAACCGAAAGGACGACTGGAATACTGAAACAATACCTAAGGGCCTATGTCAACTATCAGCAAGATAACTGGGCAGAATTACTACCATTAGCGGATTTTGCATACAACAATGGAAGACAGGAAACTATTAAGACCATACCATTCTACGCAAACTACGGACAACATCCAGAACATGAGGCGATAGGCTACATGATACCAAAGGAAACCACGGAAAAGGAAGAGATGAGTTAGCTGCACAGTATCCTACGTCAGGAAATGGTCAGTGCACAATTACGACAAAAAGAAAACTACGATTAACACAGAAAACCCGATCCGAATCTCCAGTCAGGCGACATGGTCTGGTTACTGCCAAGGAATATAAGGACCACAAGACCATGCAAGAAGCTGGATTACAAGAAAATCAGAGCATTCAAGATCCTTACGAAGGTGGGCACAAGTGCCTAAAATTGGCCTTGCCCCAACAGATGAAGGTCCACAACACCCTCCACATCTCACTCCTCGAACCATACCAAGACAATCAGTTTCCCTAACAAAAGCGATCACCACCACCTCCAATCGAGATAGAAGGAGAAAGCGAGTACGAACTCGAAGAAATCTTTGATTCACACATACACCGAAAACGCCTACAATACAGAGCCAAGTGGACCGGCTACTCACCAGAACACGACAAAACTTGGTACCCTGCGGAGAACTTCAACAATGCCAGCATCGCAATTGAACGTTTCCATCAGTAGTACCCTAGAAATCCCAGAGTGGGTATCAGTCAAAATCGAACCCATGAGACAAGACCCAACGCTATTGGGTCCCGACGAAGGCTGGGGCGATATCCCCAGGGCTACTACACCTACCAGCCTACCATACGCTACTCAGGAAGAATGGGAAAAGCAGGCAGCACACAACGCTCTTTCATGGACTGCCTGTTACGATGATTACTGCAACACTCATTTACGTGATAAGAAAGGAAGCAATTGGTTTCCACGAGAGCCCAAGTTGCGCAAACTGCAACAACCACACAAGGAGACATCCTGGAAACACTGTTTCAAGGACACTTGTCCTACTCACAGACACGACAAAATCGATGCTGGGTTTTACCCAAGACGAACAGGGGAAGCGGCAGCCCTTATGGCAAACGATGCACGTATTAGGAAAAGAAAAACAACTGTGTGAACACAGTTGAATGGAGAAGGGGGCGAAAAAACCGAAATCGAGACGATCCCCGACGAAGAGAGTTTGCAACGACAGTTGCAAGGGCTACAAGAACAACTAGGCACTGCCAAAGCCACAATCGAGGCACAAAGAACCGATATGCGGACATATCAGAGAATGATTGATGACCGGGACCGGACTATTAGGGCGGCACACACCACCTTAGAGGAAGTCCGGAGGAACTACCAGTCGGCCGAATATCAAGTTCGGAAATTGAAAAAGAAATTGCGCAGGTTTGGAGAAAGCCTGACGAAGATGGGAGGTTAAGTATGAAGAGACTCCGGCTTAAGGGAGAGAGGAGATAATGTCACGATTGGTGACTAAGCAAAGCAGGATTTCGCCTGACTCATAGTTATGAGTCACACGGTTGTTATATTTCGCACTATGACTCATTAGTAGTCCTGGGGTTTCACATGAGGCACACTTGTCCAATCATTGTTATGTTGTGATTGGTTGATCGTGTGCATGACTCACATTTGTGAGTCAAATGATGTAATGATTTTTGCACATGACTCACACTATGAGTCATGGGTTTCGCGCATGTGACCACTTTAGGGCACATGACTTATTGTATGAGTTATGATTGGTTGGCACGCGGCGCAGTTGACTCAGAGGAGTCAGCTAATGGATTTCATACTATTACTCACTATGAGTCATAGAGGTCGTGTGACTGACATGTATGAGTCACCAGGGTTAGGGTTGAGGGAAGAGTGCCTATATAAGGACCTCTAGGCGACCTGTAGTTAGGACTCTTCACGCAACCATCTAAGTTCTTTCCTATACAATTACTTTACCTCTTTACCGTTCCATTCCCCTATTGGCATTGTGCGTTAGGAACCATAGGGTTCAGCTATCAAGACAACGTAGGCATAGGCCTAAAAGCAATAGTGGAAATCCGCCTAGTACTACTCCATGCAATAGTACTCCTACCCTGGTGGCTGAGATTAGCGCCCCGCCCCATACCGGACTATAACAACGGCCCGGTCATATTCATCCAACCCAAAGAGAAGTAGTTACCTGTTGCAAAACCAGCTTACCGTATAAGATCGTAACAATACCTCTTGCTGCCTCACTATAGAATATACAATCTACACCTTTTTCCAAGACATGAGTTCATTTGTTGAACAAATATTTGAGTCTGATAAAATTAGAAATACTTTCAAAGACTCTGGTATATTTTCAGCCTTCTATAAATAGGCCTCAAACAATATCAGACATTATAATGTAAAAAGCACCTTTAAAGTAAGTTTAAATCAACTATGATCTTCTGGACAAATTCACAGTTCTGCAGGAAATAAATACTTAGAGAGAGAATACATGCATGATAAAGATTGACTTGAGCTTTCACTACTCACAAGTACCTATTTTGGGTGTGAGAAAGGAATGGGTGCATAGAGAGACTATGCATGAAGAATAGATAGACTATGCAGAAATCTTTAGTCTATCCTTCAAAGTACGCTTTCAACAATGGGTTTTGGAATCACAAAAATGCCTTACTAAGGGTCAGTTACACGAAGAATCCTATCATGTAGTTCAATCATGAATTCACAAAAAGGAAAAGTATCAAGACAAAACCTCACACAGCATTTAAACAGGTTATATCTTTACAGTTGAGGGAGCAAGACAAAGGAAGATAGATTGAATTGTGAAAGAGAAAGTAATTAGAGTTAAAAGAGCTTGCAAGGATATTAAAATTGCAGTAAATCTGCCCAAGGCAGTCTTGCAGTACTGTACTATCGATGATTGTATAGCAGATATTAAAAAAAAAAAAAAAAAAAAAAAGAGGTAAGTTCAAAGAATTTAAGTACAAGGTAGGATTGCTTGGCCTTGGCTGATGATCCCAATTCTAGATCTAGAACGGCTGTTACGGGATATCCAATTCAATACTATTAAATTGTCTAGACCATACTGGTATTGAGGGAGTCAGAGAACTGTTATGAAAGCTCGGTCTCAAAGGTATCAAAAAAGTTCTTGAGAGCTTGTTAACTTTATAACTAATAATTGAATATCTTGTTAGGGTCTCTTATCCGTTGCTTGATAATCCTCTAACTTGTTACGATCCTAGGTGGTTAGCTGACTGGCAAGAGGTGACTGGTTCTCTCAAGGAATCCTAAGTACAACTAGGTCGTCCTTAATATTCTCATTCAGAACTAGGGTGGTGATCGGAAATGTTGCTAATCTCTGCCACTACGGTAGGAGCACTATCCCAACTAATAGTCCTGAAGAGAGATCAACTATTGTTCTTAGGCTGTTGCCTATATTGTATTGATAGCCGGACTCTATGGCTTCTATTGGACAATAGCAATAGTGGGACTGCTGGGTTAAGAGGTAAAGTAATTGTATAGGAAAGAACTTAAATAGTTGTGTGAAGAGTCCTAACTACAGGCCACTACGAGGTTATTATATAGGCACTCTCCCCTTAACCCTAACCCTTGTGACTCATTCATGTAGGTCACATAACTAATTTGACTCATTGTGAGTTATACAATCAAATCAATCAGCTAACTCCTATGAGTCGACTATGCATTGTCCTAAACCAATCATAACTCATAAAACAAGTCCTGTGTCCTGAAGTGGTCACATGGATGAAATCCATGACTTATTAGTTGAGTCATGTACGGAACTCATAACCTCATATGACTCACAACTGTAAGTCATGCACACAAAAAACTAATTACAACATAAATGATTGAACAAAGTTTTCATAATCTGAAACCCTATGACTACTAATGAGTCATAGTGTTAAATTCTGTTACACTTATGGGATATGGTACTAGACTTTCAAGTCTAAAAAGATGTGATGGTATATAGCGCTGGGAGGTCACTATATCGACTACAATTCACACAAGCAATAAGTAGGATCGTATCCAGAATTACTCAGCCTTGGTGAAAGATGATAGAGTAATTTATCTATGATGATCTATTACGTATTCTATATTCTTGATAATCTGAATGCATCTGCACATGAGTGCATATATGCAAGAAAGACGGCCATCCAGACTGATCACCTGGTATTGTGTGTGATGTTCGCAAATCAGCTGCATCAGCTCGAACTTAGTTCATTTGGCAAAGAGATCAAAGGCTACCTACTGGTGGGGTGCTTGGCATCCTCAGAGAAATAGGCAGTCCGGGGGATCATTTGCTGAGGTGGGGTCATACATCTTCAGGGTCAAACTGTGTTCGCACTGTTAAAAACTATGGCCAAAGTCTCTCAGAATACTTCTTTATATGGCCAACATAAGTACCAGGAAAAAGTGTATAAATAGTTAGCAATCCCCCATAGTTAATGGATCAAAAAAGTAACGGAGAAGAGACCTTAACAATATATTAAGTTATCAAGTTTACAAGCTTTCGAGAAACTCTTGTATTTATCATACCCTTACCAAGCTTTCCTGACAGTTCTCTGATCTTCTCGATACCAGCATGGCCTAGACAATACAACAGTACCGAATTGGCTACCCTGTAACACTATATTGTTATTCTCCTGACACCAAAGCAACTCAACATTCTCTCATGCCTAGAGAATACTTTAACACACAAAGTTTTCATTAGTGCTACCACTGTGGGCACTGTTGCCCTCTCAACTTTGACAACGTATTTCCTATTTGTTGTGAAGAATACGCACTGGACCTCCCTGCGGTCGCTCTTCGACAACTTGCGGGCATACAGCAAAAATATACAGAACACATCTATCGGCAAGATAGGTAACGTATAACTACCTTTACAAAATGCATACAATAATTTACTTAACCCTCTTTGGTCGAGATACCTACTGCTGACCTTCCGGAAATAATGCTATTTGAAATACTTGAACTATACTAGTTCACTAAACCATTGTTTAGAAAAACATCTTGGAGTCTAAGGTAGCCACCATGGCTATGGCACGAGATGATACACCTATTCCTATTCCTTTGTGACCATACCGGATAATCGAAGAGGATCATACAGAATGAACCCCTTCCGCATCTTTGATTCCATCATGAAGCCGTACCAGCTCTCCCAATACACATTTGGGTCGTCCACCATCAAGAGTTCAGAAACATGCTGTGCATACTAAGAAGCCTGTCAATACGCAAGATACCTTCCAGCAAAATGTGGTCTATGCATTACGCCACCTGGACCGATCCCTGAAAGAAAGTACAGATGAGAATCATATTGCGATATCAGCACTATTACAGGAGGCTAGGCAGGGTTTTACAATGCTAGAATTATTGCAGAGCCATATGGCTAGAGGTGAAGTTATCAATGATGCTGAAATACAGGAAGGGCGCCGTGCATTAGAACAATTGAGTGGCAACACCAAACGGGACTAGCAAAGGTTCCGTGCCTAGGTCCAGGATGAGTTCCGACGCCAACAGGCTCAACAGGATCAACAGCCCCATCTCTCTGAAACAAGGGACCGAATCCAGGAAAAGGCACTAATGGAACTTAATACCAAGTTGAATTAACAGGAATAGGAATGGACCAGAAGAATGAATAAGCAATGCGAAATTGCGGCTCAACAGCAACGAGAACTGAGAACGGGTATGAAAGCCTACCTAGATACTCTGGTACTTAGGTTAGCCGAAAAGACACCTGTATCAAATAGCAGGGACCTAGTGATGGTGATCCAGGACCGTCTAACCGAGGACCAACAATGGTACCCCTAGAAGGTTCTATTCCTAGAAAGGAATCAGCATCAACTCCAAGGATGGATAAAGGAAAAGGAGTTGACCGTGAAGGAAATAACCTACCACTGCCACCACCAGCAGGTAACCTTGGTGATGCCCCTGACCTAGATGATGATGATGGGTCCGATAGTGATGGAGAGGATGGACGGGGCTGAAAGAGCGGCAGGCCGGAACACGCTCCACAGTTAACATCTATTCCCAGAAACGATGTACTTGAGGACAGGTTAACATTCGCTTTCTTAGAATGTATCGGTGGACTCTCCCGACCAGCAAAGCTAATAGCGGAACCACCAAACCTCTTTGAAGGTAACGACAACCATCATGTTCGATACTGGTTGACAGCTTGTGAAGAGTATTTTGACTGCAATCCTAGACAGTGAGAAAATCATGCACATCGAATAGTCTTTGCCTTGGAAAACAAAGGGGAACAAGGTGGCACCCTTCTCGGAGAAATATCGGAAGGTGATGGGTGGATTAGGTGGATATACCCGGGACCCAGACTATTCCATGTGGGATCGCTTTTGGGAGGAAATTACGAAGAGATATACTGGCATCAAGGAGGAACGACGAGCACTACAAGAAACGTCCAAAGTCATCTACATGAGCAAAAAAGACACTTATCTCCTTCTTCTCGAAAACCTTAACATCAAGGGCGGTCTCACAGGAATTAGGTGGAGGGTACAGGTGGAGAGCAAACTTCCTGAAGAAATTCTTCGCCAGTTATCAAATCTAAAGTTCTCCTCGGATGAGGAATGGATGGAAACAACCTACCTTAGTTAAAGAAATTCAAATATTTATGGGCTTTGCTTAATTCTATTAGTGATTCATAAAGAATTTCTCTACACTATGCACACCAATTACTGATTTGCTTAAGGGAAACCCTAAGGATTTTTGTTAGGGAGAAAAACAACAAGCGGCATTTGAGGAGCTCAAACACAGCTTCATCATAGTGCCAATTTTGTGTCATTTCTACCCGGATAGGCAGACAGTCGTGGAAACGGATGCCAGCGATTATGCACTAGGATATATCCCAACTCAATACTTGGACAAAAAGCTAGATCCAGTTGCTTTCCACTGCCAGAAGTTGACACCCGCCGAACGCAATTATGATATTCATGACAAGGAATTGTTGGCAATATTGGTTGTGTTAGAAGAATGGCGACACTACCTGGCTGGGACCGATGAACCTTTCACAATATAAACCGATCATCAAAATCTATAATATTTCCTCACAACAAAGGCCTGGTCGGCAAGACAGATCCATCGGGCTCAGAGGCTCACTGATTATAGCTTTAAAATCATTTACCGACCCGGAACCATAGGGGGCAAACCTGATGCTTTAAGCAGGTGGCCAGAGTACCGCCCTGAGAAGGGAGCTGTACATGCCAAGCAGGCTATACTTCAGTCGCATCACCTTGAAAACCTCCAGAATAACTGACACTAGTTGTCTCAGTTATATGGGGCAAAGAAAACTCAGAACACCTCAGACAGCGCTTGGCACAAGAGGAACAGAATAATACTATAAGGATTAAAAGACTTCAACAGGGGGCAAGAATCCGGAGTCGAGGTTCCAAGCTAGCCACCAATCATGACCTGTACAGTACCGAAAACAACATAGTTCCTGTAAATGGGCAAGTGCTCATTGGAATAGAATTACCTATCGGATTACCAATTGGAACATATGCGCGTATTGCACCACGTAGTGGATTGGCAGTCAAGCATGGTATTTCTATTGGAGCTGGACTGGTGGATGCGGACTATAGAAGAGGGGTTAAGGTTCTCCTAGTCAACACTACTGACAATCCTTTTCAGGTACACACAGGAGACCGCATAGCATAGCTGATCGTCGAAATGATTGATGAAAAAGATCTTCATGAAGTCATGGAGTTAGATGATACCGAACGAGCAAACCAAAGTTTTGGCAGCTCAGGCATACAGTTGGAGGAATTCCAACCACAATTATGCTTGCTGAATTCTGACTCAAAGCATGAATATCTGGACTCAACCGATATTACCTTACACCCTACTTGCATTAAGGACAAACACTAATGTCCAATGCAATAATTGCAAAGAGCGAACTCAAGAGATTTGATATAAAATTCATGGAACAGGTAATGGAAAAGGCAAACAAGGATCCAGATTGGCTAAGGAGAAAAAAGCAGCTAGAATGTCTACGGGATGATGGTAAAGAAATGCCAAAACGATGGTACTTAACGGATGGAATGCTCTTCGATAAAGAACGCCTATATGTTCAGCAAAACGAAACTCTGCAGACAGATATTGCAAAAGGCTGTCACAACTCCAAAATTGCAGGACACTTCGGTCAGGAAAAGACTCTGGAAATTATCAACAGAGACTTTTACTAGAAAGGAATCACAAACTGGATAAACGACTATGTACGATCCAGTCCCAAGTGCCAATAAGCTAAGGCACCAAGGCAAGGACGTTTTGGGCTATTACAACCACTACAGGCTCTGTTTGCCGCTTGGGCATCGACCTCGGTAGATTGTATCACTCAACCTCCCAAATCCGCTGGATACATCCAGATCATGGTTGTCATCGACTGGTTAAGCAAAATTTCCCACTTTATTGGCTTAGAAGAAAATGCAACCACAAAGGATGTCGCAGAGGCATTTATCAAAAAAGTTGGGAAACTTCATGGGTTACCCACAGAAATCATCTCCGACATTGACGCAAAGTTTGCAGGAGAATTTTGGGAATCATTGTGCAAGACATTAAATATCAAAAGGAAAATGTCTACAGTGTACCACCCTCAAACTGATGGACAAACAGAAAGAGTCAACCAAGTGCTGGGAGGCTACCTACGAATATTTGTCAACTACGATCAGGATGAATGATACCATCTACTACCATTAGCTGAGTATGCATATAACAACTCTGAATCAAGCGCACATGGAATAACTCCCTTTTTTGCAAACTATGGTTACCATCTGCAAACAGAATGGATGAAGGAGCGTGATGCTCAGAATCCAGAAGCTACTATGTAAGCTTACTGGATGAAATCGATACATGAAAAGGTAAAGGAATCAATCGAGGAGACCCGTGAAGGCATGAACAAGTACTATGACTGCAAAGCTCGAAGCCAACCGGACTGCAAAATCGGAGACTTGATTATGCTAAATGCCAAGAATATCCGCACTAAGCAACTGTCCAAGAAGATAGTGCCAAAATTATATGGCCTGTGCAAATCCCTAGAGCAATGAGGAGACCTCGCCTACAAAGTGGAAATATCAGAGAGATGGAAAATCCATCCTGTATTCCATGTATCGTTACTCGAGCCATACTGAAAATGAGTTAGACCTGGGCAAGAACAACCACCCTTGGCACCTGAAGAGGTTGAAGGTGAGCTTGAATTAGAGGTGGAGAAATTTATTAAGAGTGAAATAATCTCTTATGAGCGAAGATTCAGAGGACGTTTACAAACGATCCAAGGACTTCAGTACTTTGTCAAATAGAAAGCATGTTCTAAGGATAAAAACACCTGGGAACCACCAGAGCACTTACCGAATGCTTAGAAATTGGTAGAAGATTTCCAAAGGGAAAATCTAGAAATTCCAAAGTTGGGCTAAGTAGTATCTACAGAAAGGTTTTTCCTGCTGTGGCCAAGTTATCGCAGAAGGGTTTTTAACCCTACAGGAAGGAGTACTAAGTGGAAGAATTGCTTCGAGACGAAGCTGGGAAAGGGGGAGCTGATGTTACACTTATGGGATATGGTACTAGACTTTCAAGTCTAAAAAGATGTGATGGTATATAGCGCTGGGAGGTGACTATATCGACTACAACCCATACTGGCAAGAAGTAGGATCGTATCCAGAACTACTCAGCCTCGGTGTAAGATGATAGAGTAATTTATCTAGGATGATCTATTACGTATTCTACATTCTTGATAATCTGAATCCATCTGCACATAAGTGCATATATGCAAGAAAGACGGCCATCCAGACTGATTACCTGGTATTGCGTGTGATGTTTGCAAATGGGTTGCATCAGCTTGAACTTAGTTCATTTGGCAAAGAGATCAAAGGCTACCTACTGGTGGAGTGCTTGACACCCTCAGAGAAATAAGCAGTCTGGGGGATCATTTGCTGAGGTGGGGTCATACATCTTCAGGGTCAAACTGTGTTCGCACATTTTAAAACCATGGCCGAAGTCTCTCAGAATACTTCTTTTTATGGCCAATATAAGTACCAGGAAAAAGTGTATAAATAGTTAGCAATCCCCATAGTTAAGGGATCAAAAAAGTAACGGAGAAGAGACCTTAACAATATATTAAGTTATCAAGTTCACAAGCTTTCGAGAAACTCTTATATATATCATACCCTTACCAAGCTTTCCTGACAGTTCTCCTATCTTCTCGATACGAGCACAGCCTAGACAATTCAACAGTACCGAATTGGCTACCATGTAACAAATTCCTCAAACCCTTATGGCCTAAAACTATGAGTCATGTAAAAGCCTTGGCATCCAGTCACAATCGTGATAAGTAGTTATCTGTTGCATCTCAGCTAATGGTATAGGATCGTAACACTATCCTGGTTTATTAACCCTCTCTTCAGTCCTATATGCTTTCCCTTCCCTTTCTGTTTTGTTTACGCTCTTCATATCAGGATTGATTTTTGACTATCTCATATATTCGTTGTTAAGGTACAAGAATAAGCATGGAGCACTAGCTTTTGTAAAAACAAAACCTTAATTCTAAACAAACATCCTCTGCATCTCCAGGGATCAAAACCCATACTCCCAAGACCCTCGGGTTTGGGCCTAGCCACACATCTTGCCCACAATTAAACAAACCCCCAGCTGGCTAAGGAGACAAGACTTTGAAAGTAAGAAGCAGGACTGCAGGAAAGCATAAGGAAAACACTCTTCCTTTCAGGAGCTTGTATATAATATATATCATGCAATTTGTGTTAAATTTTGATTCTCCATTTGAAAGTATTTACAAGTCCACTGATACATTACCATGCTATGAAATCACTAGAATACAAGAAGTGATCACCTATGATATGATGCTCTTGGCGAGATCAAGTATGGTATGATACTATAGTCGACAGGCGCAACCTTTATCAGACAAGATTCTACCATCGTCAAAAATCACAAATAATTACTACTACTATTACAAACCATCATCAGTATCAATTAGATCCACTCAGAAAAATACTGGCTATCATACCGTTGAAACAAATTTCCACACTGTTTCTTATACATTATTGACTTTACGCATTTTACCCGGTAAGCACGAATAAAAAGAATCTGAAACCTAAACCGGAATCAACCCAAACCCTCTCATCAGCCTTCTCCTTACTAGCAAGAGGAAAAGGTCGACGATTTGACATTCGTTCTCTAATCCACTGCACTGCAACACATGCTAGATTGAGTTGAGGTCTGGGTGATAGATGACACAGGTCAGTCTGTCTTATTGATGCGATTGGCTTTTGCAGTGGTGTGGGCATTCAGATATCAAGATCGATGCTGTCCAGTTCCATCCTCAATTTGGTAATATAAATCCTTCCACTACGACACCTTTCTCTGCTGACTCCCCCCTTTTTGCGGCAGTATAATAGAATGGGGTAGAAGCTCCTTCCTTGTTACAAACCCTTGAACCATATCAGAATCAATATATACCCCTTCCTTGGGTTTCTTTCTTCACACACACGACTTTCCTGATGCATAACACTATGTGGATCGGCAGGTCGGCCGAGTGGAGGGTGCCATATTGGTATAGTATCGTAGTGTCTCCCAATGTGCCGTTTCTTTTGTATACCGATCGGGATATTGTTTACTTCTCCCTCCACTTGGCAATTTTCCTCAGTAAAGCTTCTTACAGTAATTGCTATCCATTTCCTTTTTTACCTCCTCCCTCTCCTCCCAAATGAAAAATGGACAGAAAACGCAAGGTACCCCACCCCATACGCGCTTGATTCCCAGAACACAATTCGTCTCTAACCAGGTCGCTCCTCTTCGCCGCTGCAACCAATAATGTCAACCAATTCTTCCAACAATAAACTACATCTCATCAATACTAATCCATCCACCAAAAGGATCCGATCCAATCTCCAGATCTTCCTTCCTTCCTTCCTTACTGTAGTTGCCATTCCAGTAAGAAACCAAATTAGTCTCCGTATCCCTTCCCAGTTCCACTCGGAAAGCCCCGATTTGGAATCCTGCTGAATACCGCGCATATAGCCCCCCTCCATATCTCCATAGCGTAGATTTTTTGACACCCATATTACGCTGAATCCGAAACAGAAATGCTTTCGTGATCTTTGCTCCAATTTTTTCTTTTCTCAGCTGACTTGCATCCTGTGTTGCCACATCGATCGCTTCAGCCCTCTTGCTTACAAGTACTCGTATCATCCAATTTGCGATGGCCTTTCCCTTCCATTCTTCGGTTTGGGTACGGTAGTCTATGATAGAAAAGGTGATTACAGATGTGGAATCAGAACCGCAGAAGCTTGGGGTAATTGAATTCGGAATTATCCGTGATGCAGCTGATCTGGGTACGGTTTACTCTACTCCTTCTATGTAGTCTCCTGCTTGATTTGATTCACAGTTGAGAGACTTACGGTCCCCATCTGAAGCCGGTATCATACAATGCAATGATAGCGCCTCGCTTGTTGAGGTCTGTACATTTTATGTCCTTCCCTCATCTTGGGGAAGCTCGAGATCTGGTATCATAATTGGACCCGTTCATCTTGACGGTGGTACCAGTCCCCCCCCCCCGTGGTTGTCTGAGCTTGTCGTGGCGAAGGGTGGTTGACTCTGGACTTGATCTTGCTGCTGTATTTGAATTTACACAATGATTGAGTTACCGTATTGTGTCATGGTATTTTACTCGTATGATACTCTGTACAAGTGGGAATTGGTAATATGGGATGAAGGAGAAACCCCCTGCGAGAAGAAAGGGGATAACAAAAAAAATAAAAATCCCTTTGCAATGTATTTTAGAAAAAATAAATAAATTGGAATTTGGGTAGTCTGCGTAAGGTATGTTTATTAGTTCCATCATGATTATTATCGACACAAAATTTGCTACTGTACGAGTAGAATACAAAGCCGCAACTCTCCACATAGGGATTGAAATTAGTCTACCTTTTTTTTTCTCTCGACAGCACTTGGTCAATCCTTCTGTCAATCATCTCCCCCATCTTTTTTTTTAAAGTGTTCCAATTTCGTATCCTCTCCGCCCATCGTCCAATTTCTCGAACTATCATCATAAATTACTCAAGCGGGGAGGGGGGGATCTTGTAAAATGCGGTATCGATTGGTGCCCCCAGCTTTCTCACCTACTGTACCCTACACTCGATTGGATCAAACGGTTGAAAGATTTATTATATAAAGTATCGGTGTTGGTGAGCCATGGAGAGGAAAATAAAGATACTATACATGTACTTTATCGCTTCACTTGGAAAAGAATTTATCGTTCGGATTGCATTATAATTGTGTGTCATAGGATTATTGTTGAAGTATGATAGTCACCCACCATCTAATATATATATATATAAAGAACCCAACATTCCCACCACACCTTTCGCAAAAATTCCAGCCCCAAAAACACGCTACAACCTCCAAGGAAAAAAAAAAGGACACCAGAAGGGGTTTTCAAAGTTAAAAAAGTGGGACAAAAAGTATCATAGCTTACTCTAGCGTTTTGAGTAAGCTAGACATATACAAAAAAAAAAAACTGCTCAATTTAACGAAACTCATTTTCGAAGGCCTCAATTATGTCAACCGAAATGCTTTGATACGAGTACAATTAGCTACAGTACTCTTGATTTGTGCCCTAATGCACTCTACTGCATGGCTGAGTGCCGATCATTTTTACTGAACCGTCGTCCCTCTCCTGAACTTTGGTCTGCGGCGGTTACCATGGTGTACGAGTACTCGAGTATCATACATGACATGCACACCCAGAATACCGCTCCTGTGATATGATACGGTACGAGTTCACACCTACGAGTAGAAAAAAATGGGTCAGTTGATTTTACCTACATGTACTCGTACTAGTACAATACTCGTACTTACCGTATGATACTCCCCTATCATCTCACCGCCAACGCCATAATGTACTACTACCCTACTAGTACTGTACATCCATACTGTATGATACAGCTACGGTACCGGTCGGTACTCGAGTATACCTGCTCACATACCATACCAGCTACCTGGCCAAAAACTACTTACCACGGTAACTTGACCACTAGCAAATTGCGACATGTCGATTCCAAAGTACTCGAGTACTGGTACCTCCCGACACCGCATCAGAAGTACAAAAAAGAAGGACCAGTGCTCAAGACCGGATGGGAAGTTTCCGGTGAGGTGCTCGTACAACACAATATGGTGCGCGAGCTCCTCCTGTACTCGTACAAGTACTTGAACGGTACTGCCCAAAAAAAACAAAAAAAAAACAATCCAATACCGCAGAGATATCATTCGTGACTTATCTTGTGATATTTGGATGGTTCTAACAAAAGAGGTATGATACTCGTACACGCAGAGCACAATAACCGAGCTTCACCCTACTCGTAGCCACATGTCACGTTACGTTACGTTACGTTACTTCTGTTTCACGAAGGAAACATGGGTGACCTGACATCCCGCCGTTGGGGTAGCGGTATGTCCCATACGTTAATTTATATATATACTGGTATGAACGATGACACGAGAGGATAAATAAAAGGTGACAAAAGGTTGTTACAATCGTTTGTTTTTGAGTTTCTGGAGATGAAGTATGATACAAGTATGATAGGATTTTGGTTCTGGTATCGTAGTAAGTACTCAGAGTAGAGATATCTGGAAGGGGGGAGGAGGAGGGCAGTGTTAATACCAATATTTTTTTCCAATATTTACCATCATATTTTTTCCTGTTCACTCTCACCAATTTGGTCAGTTATATAGATTAGACTAAGGAATGTTTTTTGAGCTCTTGAAGATGCGGGTGCCGGTATTGGATTCCTTATTTGAATACCACCTGTATACGTGCTGTATTCCAAGGTTTTTCGCTTTAGAGTTCCTCAGAGGAATTCGGGAATGCATGGTAGAGTACGGTACTGGTACCGTATTTGTATCTATAGACTCCTCCTCCTCCTCCTCATCCAAATCGTCATTGCATACACACACCCTACATACGCCAACCTGACGTCTGAAAATGCACATGTACAAAAACCAATACATTACGTATAGGTACGATTCCGGAAGAAGAGAGAGAAATCACCAAACTTCTTCCCCCCCTCTTCCTTCAGAAAAACAAAAGGAAAAACACTTTGGGATACCCGCCTCCGAACAGATGGGATACAATACAATAGACAAATAGAAAGAAAAAAACGAGTGATTTTTTTTTTTCAGATGAGCTAAACGACGTCATATATAATACCACAACGGGTAATGAATAAACCCGCGGTATCATACCACCACCACCACCACCATCAAAAACATATACGGTAGGGCAACCACTGCCACGATAAAACAGGCGGATGAATGGAAACGTGGCCGGCATGAGCGAACTCGAGTAAGTACAAGTAGCAGGTACTGTAAGCGAGGCAAAGAAAAGAAAAGAAAAGAAAAGAAAAGAAATAAGGAAGGAGGTACGAAGGGGGTATGATAAAAAAAGTATGATATCTGATATTACTCGAGTACAGTACAGTACAGTACTCGTACAGCGGGCATGAGCAGAAGCAGGAGCAGAAGCAGGAGCAGAAGCAGAAGCAGAAGCAGAAGCGGGCGTGAATGGAATGCGCAGGGACGACGCGGGCGGGTTTAGGTATTGAGGGGTGGAGGGGGGGGGGTTACGGATTACAGCACGAGTGCCGGTGTCCGTGTGATAGCTCGTTGTTGTACGGTAGGGCGGCGCCCGCCATAGTGAGTGTGAATGATGGAATGAATGAATTGGCCCAGGTGACGATGGAAAAAAGGTGCTAGAAGTATAATGCTTGATACTCTGCTGTGTTGGTCTGGTCTGATACTAAGGTACCCGTCACAGTTTCATACTGAATACCGCTTGGACTGGGCTTTTGGGAAACATTCAACTTTGTTTTCAATTGATTGATTGATTGATTAATTAATTAATCAACCTTGCTCACTTGTTTTATTTCGTGGCGATGGTGTCGAAATGGTAATTGTTTTTTTTGATTTGTTTTGTTTTATATTAGTTTGGTGTATGATATCTCTCTCAAATGGCATGAAGTGAATGAATGAGCGGATAAAAAGTGTTTTCCTGTGATGCTTCAAGGTAACGAACGGTAGGACCTCACTCTCTCTCATCCTCACCATTCCTTATTCTCACCCTCACTCATGCTCACTCTCACCGACCTAGTGCGTTACAAGTACTGTGCACTTGTATAAGGCGTTAAGGCTGGGTCAGGTCAGGTCAGGTCGGGTCGGGTTAGTCAGGCTTTCCATCCCTTCCCTCTCCCATCCCATACTCGTGGAGGATATCGTACAAGTACATAGCGGCACTGGAATACCGTACATAATACACCGGTAATACGTGTTACCGATATGATAACATTTTCCTTTTTTTTTTTTCCCCACCTTTCTTTTTTTTTTTCACCTTTCCTTTCTTCTTTCTCCTCCGCCGGGCCATTTCGCAATCAGTTGATCATATTATATCTCACACATCCATCCCTTCCCTTCTCCAACTCGTAGAGTTCTATCCAGGGTCCACACTGAAATGTGAATTATCCAAGGAAAAAAAATGAAAATGAAAAAACCTGTGAAAAAGGAATTCCCGGTAGGGTACCCGTAACGTTGGATAAGGGATTTCGCATCCAATAGCTGGAAATGGTGTGGATGAGCGAAGCTGGATTATCGTCAACGTAATAATTCGATGATGCTCGTGGGTACCGTAGGATGGTGAGAGAAAAAGGCTCAGGCTCACTAAGGTTGATGTGATGCAATGTAATGTGCAAGTAAGGTAAGGGAGATAACTCGAGTACGAGTACTCGTACGGCGGTGCATAATAGTACAGTGCGAGTACCGGTAGTAATATAGCGAGAAATAACCACAACCACAACCGGGACATCATATCATAGCTTCGGTAGGCTGATACAGCACAGTACAGTACAGCACGCTACAAGTACCAATATCTTACCACGGGAAAACTCATCCTCTAACCGAATCAGTACCGTAAGAGCAATTACAAATCCCCTCCGCCCCAATGGGGGACCCGAATCCATCCTTCATTCCTTCCTTCCTACCCGACATACCCCGACCAGAAAGCGAACCCACCCAGTCAATCACAAGTCCTACTACTAGTACAAGTTACGGTACCGTAAGATACCCATCTCCATCCAGCAAAATCATCAACTCTAGTTCCTAACAAAGTTTCTGCAACGGTACGGTACAGCATCGATATGATCGACACAAAGTGATCCGGCCGTCAACAATAAATAAATAAAAATAAAGATAAAAAGAGCCATAAGCGAGAAACCTGATCTGCAGGGTCCTTGCTTTGGTTTTTATTTCCTTTTTTTTTTTTTACCCTCCCAAAGCTAGCTTAGCCTACTTGTAGAGGACAGACAGATATATTTGCATACGGTACGGCAGGTCGGTAGATATCTATACACCTCACCCCCACGGTTTTTTGCAAAAAGTACTTGTACATAACCGTGGATCATGGCTTGGTTGCTTGCTTGTGCTTGCGGAAGGACAGAGCGGAAAAAAGAAGTACGGTGTTTTGAAAGGTTGTTGTGGGGAATTGGTATTATGTACCCTTGGAGGGTCAGGAGTTTCAGGGCTGAAGTCTGAATAGGAAAAATAAAATAAAATTGTATGATGATTGTGAAGTTGTCCCAGGTGAGATGTAGACCTTGGGCTTTTTGGTTGTAAGTGGGAAAATGTGTTACAATGGGGATGACAGACAAAAGTTTCCTGGAGATAGTAGTCATTTCATATCAGTACCACTCTTGAAGCTAAACTTTACAATCAAAAAAAACTTTAAAATTAACCTAAATAGAGGATAATTTTATTTAGTATTCCTAGTATAAATACATGAAAAGAAAAAGTGAAAAAGACATTGAATTTGATTAATTGCCTCAATGAGCAATTTTAGTTTTTGTACTTAAAGGGCTTCAATGATACCATTCCTAACCAAAATAGTTTCTTTTATCTTTGAACATGCAGATACATCTGATAGTTCTCCTCTACTTGCTCCTACTGAGTTGGTTATAAGTTCTACTACTTCTACAAATTGGTTACAGTACTACTTGATATCAGTATATACTCCTTTAAGGTAGTATTCAGTTTTGTTTCTCTAATTAACCTGGTTGTTTAACTCATCCTCAATTGGCGTCCTGAGCTTGCAAGGATTATCTGGCAGATATTGCAATATTCATTTCATAATCAACAAAATTGAAATCAAAATAGATCAATAACAACTTTATTATTTGATATTATTTTTAGATACATGGATACCCCAGAAGCATATCATATTTTTATTGTTAAAAGGTCTATTTCAATAAAATACAGTATTTTACATTTAACACTTACTACAGAGGTTATTGAGCTATGATAAATATATTCTAAAGTTGAGTACATATACTCCTCATATTCTAATAGGTAGTTAAGAAAAAATAATTGTTTTGATATTGAGGCCCAAGAGCTACATTTTAACCAGTACAGGTACATCTTACCTATTTATCCTAATTAAATATGCATATTAAGTCCAAAGACCTATTTTACTATATTCTAAGACTATGAGTAATACTAAACTGCAAATAGAAAGATTGATTGGAAATAGTATCATATCATTTATTTCACTATATCAGCCAAGGGAAATCCTGTATTGGCAGTATCAGAACTGTATTTGGACACTGATAATGTTTCTTTCATGCACTGTATGTTCAATGCGTCCTCTATTATATTCCAATACCCCAGTCATTCCTCTAATTCCGTGCTGGGTGACAATACTCACTTGCAATCTGATCCTCCCCTTCATTGTACCACTATCTGTACCACATCCAATGCTACTACCTGGTCTAGTTCCTATCCTGATATTGCCTGTTCTCCCAACCCTCTGACTACTATCCTGACAAACTATATGACTTAATTGAATTTTCGTATATAGTTGAAGACCAGAAATGATGTGGCATAGAGTAGGAATCTAAATGTGGGGTGGTAGTGGTGATCGCTCTGGTTGCTGTTTACAAATACTAGTATGATACATGGTAGTTTCTTTTTTCCTTTTTAGGTAGGCTCTCATTCTAGTCAACTACACAATATCATTATCACAACACAATCACTATATACTTGATACAGTATTCCTCACGGTTCTTTGCCACATATGTCTACATATTTTAGCACACTATTCCACTTCATAGCCTCATTCTAATAACCTTCAAATTTTGTCCATAATGTAACTTTCTATCCCTTGTGCAGGTTGAAACAGTAAACTTCATAGCCAGGCACACGTGTCTGAGGCAAAATCCCGAAGAGGATACCTGGCGGTTACATAATATGTGACTGATATCAAAGTGTAGTAGCAGAGAAGTGATAAAAAAAAAGAGGATAAATGCTAGAATGGACCCATAATTGCTTAAAAGGCTTTAAACCCGAAGTCAAGAAGGCAATCTACAAGTTTCACAATGCAGTACCCTTATGCCAGCTCTCATAACACCATAAACAGTGGGAAAAGCTATATCCTAAATAACTACAATGGAAGCGAGTTGAGGTTGCTTGAACACCCTTATGCTTCATTTCATGAAGTGTAAACAGGTATTGAGTACAATCAACCTTAGAGCTACCTCTTTGAATGAACTGGTAGGCACTTCATAGTTCCTCAGAAGCTGAGAGGGTAGTGTGGTACTGTAAGTGGCTGTATCAACAAGAGGTATTTTTTCGTAAATAATAATAGTTGTATGATAGTATGCCATTTTGCCTGTAGCTTCCAAGAAAAGGTTCTGCCAAGATGATGCGAAAGGATCATGAGGTGTTGATAGACTAGTATGGTAGAGCAAGGCGGCATATAATCAGATATGAATTAATTACAGCTGTATTGACAAGCCAATAAAAATGGGAGGCCAGTTTCAGAGGCATTTCTGTTGAGTGAAATAATAGCTCGGGTACTGATCAGCAACAACAATACTAACATTATACTATTAGAGTCTTTAGTAATGACTAAGATCAGGACATTTGTATGATTAGCAGAATCAAATACTTAGTGAATGACAGGACTGTTACTGCTGGAAATGCTGAGCTTTTTGTGCTCAACCAGATTTCTCTGATCAAGAGTGTAGATATTATTCAAAAAATGGACTGCACTATTATCATGCCACTAGCCCGGCTGAGACTTCATTCTATGGAATACTGTTCCGCTAGTTATGGAGTTCTACTAGAAGGGCTCTGACATTTATACATACTTTTCCACAGCCCCGAATAGCTAGGTTCTAAATCTTGGTGAAAAGCGAGAGGGAAGGAAAACAATTATCCATATAGATATTGAAATAGAGCCCAGATTTGTCTGGTAGAGAGGAGGCTAACCACTAGATTATCAAACCTGTTGGAGTAAGATCTTGCTTAAGGATCAGGTCAGTACAGAAGTTCAACCAAGAGGCAAAGATCTAGCAGTAGGTATAACCTACATTGCAGAGTGCAAAAACCTTATATTCTTCCGTAATAGGCTTATTGGACATACGATTAGTATGGTAGCTGTAACTGCCAAACTTAATCATCATTTGATCGACAGTAACATTTAATGCGCAAAGGTAATATTGCTGATAGTAGGACTGAAGAATCATATTTGGCGGTTCTAATTTCTCAAACTACTGATAATGTGAGGGTTGAAATACTGGATCTGAGATATGTAAATATCTTTTGATTTGACATAACGCTTGAAACCCATAGCCACAAATGTTGATCCCCTATTTTCTTTCAAATTCCAAATAGGTTTTGCACCAACTCCACTTCCTCGTTTCGCTCCCATATCAATCAAAAGAACTATAAAGACACATATCTATGCTGCCTCTACCTTCCTCCACTCTCAGCCATACTTTACAGTTTTTCCTGCTAGCACTAATAAGATAGACCCCTTTCATACTCCTTTGACTCTAGCATACTCATTTGTCCCTACAACCAGCAAATCAATCTCACTCTTATCCCAATACAGCTCAAAACCATTTTGCAGATTGGCTTTACTGTTTTCCTATGGCCACAGAAGCTGACCAAAGTGACCATGCTGAGGTGAGCGAGGGACATATGGTTGTTGGTTGAATGGAACTTGCGATGATGGTACCGGTAACTTGAACTTCTTTTCCATTCGGGCTTTTTGTATACATCCTTCTCTTCCTGCTTTGCAGTTTGTAGGAATTAGAGAAAGTGGCTCTGGTAGTTGTATCAATTCTTCCATTGCTGGTGTTTCTAGCTATGTAACTTTGCTATTCAAAATCAAACTGTTATGGTTGATGTTGCTATGATACTTATAAGCTTGTCCTGTTCTGGTAAGTATTTCATATAATAGGAACTGTATGCATGGCTACGAATTTTACTGTTTCAAACCACCCAAGGGATAAAGCTAGAAATTATTACATACTTTGAGAATATGCAGACTTTATCAACACATTCCTCTCTGATATCTCGGGTGTAGTAGCAGAGGCTCAGTGATGTAGACTATACAATACCACTTTCTGAATGGTATAAATGATAACAATTTCACATCAACAATACCTAGAGTTAAACCCTACTATCATGATGTATTTATTTGAACAAAGTACTAGGTTTAAAGTCAGTTTCCAAACTGATTCACTGGATGAAGTAGCTCATGCTCAGTGTCCTAAATGTACATGATGCTAGCTCTCCAATGGTAGAAAAGATTGTCTACTTGACTTCAATATCAACTGAGTTACTGCCTGTTTTACAAGTCAGTTTACTTTAGCCCAGTTAGTACTTCAAGACCAGATTCCAATAGGATAACTTGGACACTGTATCCAATACTTGACATCCTAGACATAGTCGACTGTAACTTTGCAATCTTAAATATAATTAGCCACTGATCCTAATATCTGCAGATATACAGGTATTTAACTTTGATTTCACTATAGTTATAAAATTTCTGTATAATAGCTTTGGTAAATGCGTATATTTAAATAAAATTTTAATGCCTGATTTTATAACATCCTAACAGTAACCTAGGTTAGAGTAGATTATGTAGTATATTCCCTAATTTTACAAATGTGTCCTGAGGCTATAGACTACTTGACTATTTAGCTTGAGTAGTTCATCAATTCAAACATATTTTGCAAAACACATCCTTGAATCAACCAATCATATTATATAAAAATAGATTACATAAGCACAATTTGGACGTTGTGATTTATTAACGCTACAATGTATTTTGCAAAATACACTTTCAATTTATAAAATACAAGAACAATATACTCTCTCAAACCTACAGTTTTCATTTCATATAGAGGCTACGTGCAATATCCTATTATGTTCTGAAATTTGTCATATCCAATTACGTCATGACTTTGGTTACTATATCATCTTACATCTTGAGTGTAGTTAGTATTTGAGTATTGTGTATATCCAATATATAGAGTGTACATGACAGATATAATACTTGTTAGTTAGTATTTAGAATAACACTGGCCTAATAGTATCTTAATTGGGTATAATAATGACTAACTCGAATGACAAACTATTGGGACTTAAAGTAAGTGGAAGTTACCAGGGATATCAAAAGGTTGTCAAACTGCTGTCAATTATTATATTGCTAGCCTTGCTATGTTATGGACTCACTTACTGTAGTTTTGTGCCAACTGAAAAGAAGTTACTTCTTAATCAAGTACATTAAAAACTCTCTATACCAAAGTCTGCCTTCTTTAACTCTGAGAAAATTACAGCCTTTAAATACACTTGAAAGCTAATCCAGAGCCTTATCAATGAAATAAATATTCTAGAGGCCTTGTACATCCTCGAAACAAATAAACTATTTCCAGTATCAAACAGAAAAACTTGATACTAAATATAAAATATATCGAGTAACAGCCTGATAGATGAACCTAACATAAAATATCAAATCATACTTCAAACTAATCATAAAATAAAGCATAAAATAAAGTATCCCCTTACTAACTCTGCTAGTTCCTATTACCTTTTACAGCCTAAACAATATAATCAATAGCTGTTACAAGGTAGGAGTTTATTTTTACCAATATATAAAAGGATAAATAAAGTGAAATAATGGAACATACTTAATGAAATACTATACTAAGAATTTCCATGATAATATGGGTGCTGATATACGAAAAGTGGTCCCCTCTACCAATGCAACAAATTTACTTGTATGCATTCAATACTAATTGAACTTCAAGAGCACCTTCTGATAGTCTTTAAAAATATTGGTTGAAAGTTTTGCTGCATTTATTAGTTCAAAAAGTTAAAGTTACTAATTATCTACATTTTTCTTTTTTTACATAAATAAATAGCCACTATTGAAAGCTATATGAAAAAATTTATACTGTATTTCTAGGACCAGAATTATTTATTATAAAGAGTTTTGTACTTTAATTCCAATTTATATAGACTATAACAACAACTTTAAACAAGACTTTTTACGAATAGGTCTGGTTGCTATGCAAACTAGAAAATGGAATAACACAAAAATGAGTTTAAGGTGTTGGGCTAATTTTCGCACAATAGTACCCATATTATTCAAGTATCATACTTTCCTGTTTTAGCATTGTCTGAGTATTTTACTTGGTACTATTATCCTCTACTCCTCAATTCTATTCTTTATATAATTTTACACAGAATAGTTTTCCATATCAAAATGATAACCCAAGTGGTTTGACAATCTGACCATTATGGAACAAGTTAGTACTCTGTATAGTGTAAAGATCAATACCAGCTCAAAAATAACAAGGTATTAAAAGGCAAAGTCAATAATATGATCATTGATCAAGGGGGCTATGCAGGAGGCAATATAGTCAGTCAACTTAGGAGAGTTGAAAATGATAGCAGGTGATACATTAATTGCAAACTAGGCAATTAGAATACCTATGAGTACCTTAATTTATATGATCTGAAGTAATAGAACTCAGGCAATCTTTACTAATACAATTAGTAATGCAAGTAAGTAACGGTCGAATAAAACTCTAAGCTGCTCTACATATATACCATTTTATTATGATAGCATTTTTGCTATCAATGAATCTGGCTATGTTCTTAGTACCCATGTTTTGGACTTGTACACTGGAATTCCTTTGATATAGTATACAATCGATACCCATTTCAGTGAATATACATATAAGAAAATTATTCAGATTTGAATTGGAGGCAGCGGCAATTATATTATAAAGTGCTGTTAAATAAGTACACAGTTGCTTGTAAAAGAGATTGTGGTCAGAAAGTATATTAATTTTTGGAACAAGTAGAAGTGAGAAGATTCAATAAAGGTCAATTTGAAGTTATTGAGAGGAGCGTAAGCGGCCAGCCTCCTACCAAATGTTATTCAATAAAAGGTTGAAATTGAAAATGAAATAGAAAAATTTATCTAACTGACAAGACAGGTGGTATCATCCATATAAACTTGAAAGTGTATACTATTTTTATTCAGTTATAATATTGTAAAATTGGACATTAAACACTATCATAGAACTCTTGAGGTCTCAATAGGGCCCATTTTATTTATATTGGGCTCTTTAATTGCCATAAAACCTTCTATATTGTTAAATTAATCAATAGTCTCTTTTGAGAGGTTTGGAAACTTTGTATTCTTGACTTAGTAAATGAAGTATAATGTTGTCCAATATATTAATATCTCTCATATACTACTAATCCCTGCCAATTTGATAATTATTTGAACCAATTTTATACTAACTATTGCTTTTCCAAATTAGTGTAGAGTAACTAGTAGGTGTCCCAAAATCTTATTGAAATAGTGTTTTTCTTGATTTTTTCCAACTTTGTTTGAAGAATCATGTTTTGGTTCTAGATTTATCTTAATTCCCACTTAGGATTAATCAGCTGGAAGCAACCGCAGATCAAGCTCCTAACAGATGCTTTCACATCCGAGTCTTGAGTTGCACCCTAGCATTGATGAATTGTTTGAAATATCTTTATCTTCAAAGGAATAAGTTCCCAGTTGTACTGATACTTGTATGTCACTCTATCCTCAGCATTGTTATTTATTTATTCATTTATTATATTCGATTGTATCAATAACAACCCCTACTTATAATCATTTTGCAATATTTTTTTCCAGTACTCTGAATCATCCAGATATCGAGATTATCTCACCTCTCACATTTCCAACATCCCCAGACACCAACCTCCAAACACCTCCCATTCCAACTAACCTTCAAATTGACTCCATATCTCAAGAATTCGTTTATTCAAGTTCCTACAGTACTCTAGCCATGTATTGCCGCCATATCTACCCAGGAACAAGTTTTACGTTTTGCATTACGGCTGTACAGTAATACTTCTCGTTGTGTTTGCATTGAGCCTTAGCGTTTTTCTACTACGGTCGCATCTGGGCAATCCTGGGAGTTTTCAAACCATCATTCATTGTAAAGCTCTGGAAAGTGAACTTTAGAATACCCTCTCTATTGTACTCTCTTTCTTTCTTCCTTTCTTGCTGCCTCGTCAGGTAGGTTCACCACAGCACAGCACAGTACGCAAACGGGTCGGTAAATGCGTCTAGAAGCGGTAAATGACTCTCCATCTATCTATCCACAGTGCAGTACAAGTACTTGTCCATTCTCAAAGTATGATACCTGGGAAGCTTACCTTTTCCTAGGCCTGGCCGGTGCCAAGACCTCCGGACGCTTTTAGAATTTGTCAAGTATCTAAATTACAAGTATGGTACCGTATCCCTCTATCCTCTATCTCTTACAGTATCGTTCCTTCTCCCTCCACCCCTACCTATGTTCGCCTCACTCTTTTACTTCCTTTCCCCCCC
>QFET01000287.1:0-25192 GCA_003316355.1 Tuber calosporum | reverse complement strand
GTGTGTAGAGATGGTTGCCACACAAATCCTGGTGGTTTTGTGCGGCCGAATGCGGTAATACTTTCAAGCGAGAGGAAAGAACAGGGCGCGGAGCGTGCATTGAACTAAGCCGAACGCTGGTGTTTAATATATCATTGATCAAAGCTCTGAGGCCGTCCCCATTTCGACGTCAGTTGTGTATTTAACCAGCTCTACTGTTTAACAGCGAAAAGGATGCGATGCCTAGGGGACCCACAGTGATGTTGAACCTGAAGAGGGGAATGCAATATAGCAATGGTGCCCTCGTGTCAGTCACTGGCGCCAGGAATATTTGACGATGCAGCGGATAATGTTGTAAGTAAAACGTCAGGGGTACCTCCTTCTTGCAGTTATCTCACTTTATTAGCTGGCCACGGTGCAGCTCACCCCTGTGGTTGTGCTGTGAGCATATCTTTAGCCTATCTGTTCTCGAACTTGACTTGCCCAATTCGTGATAGCACTCAGAAGAAGGTAGTTCTGCGCCGACAAATTTGGTGTGACTACTGTATTTACAAGCGGAGGACGATGATCAAAACAGACCAAGAGATTAATTGGGTCGTCCTTACCAGGATTTGGCAGGAGCCAGGTCCTTATATTTTTTTCGCTATCAAGGAAAATATAATAGATCCAATGCAATGCCTCCTAGGGGTTCAGGTAGTTATGTTGCCGGCCATCACATATAGAACAAAGTATGTCGTGAATCGAGTTACTATCATGTGGGATAGTTCTAGCAACTACTGCAGACACGTGACTGATATTATGGGAAAGCAACACTGCAAAGCGCACCCCTTGGATTCCAGAGTGACGCCAATGCAACAAGCAATAGTCGGGCTACGCTGCTTCACAATTACCATCATGTTGGATCTAAACAATCCGCAAGAAATGTGGACGTCTGAGCAGAGCACTCTAATCTATATTACCTAAGTCACAAAGTAATAACTCAAAACACATTGTTCATTTTTTAAAGGAATTAACTTTGGGTGTCGGGCGAGCTCTGCTGAGAACAGGTAGGATAGGAACTAGGATACGGTCATTCGCCAAGGGAGAGTGGGGATTAGGAACAATTCGTGCTGGCGTACCGGGAATATTAAGGAGAGCAGGGCGTTCATTCGCCTTGTGATTGTTTTTATGGGCAGCTGGGTCTGGTGCTTGCGCCTTGGATGCGTGTTGGTGAGCAGGTGGGTCATGTGCTTGCTACAGGGGAGGGTGTATGGCAGCAGGTATAATTCGTACTGGCGTACAGGGGATATTCAGGACCATAGGGAGGTTATGGACAGTGTAATCGTTTTGGTGACTAGGTAGGTCTTGTTCTTGTACAGGGTGAGGGTTTAATACCGCAGGTAGGTCATGATATTGTACCGGGGGAGGGATTTATGCAGCAGGTAGATCTTGCGCTTGCGCCTGGGGAGCATTTTGCTCAGCTGATGGGTCTTGTTCATGCCCCGGGGTAGGATTTTGGGCAACTAGTGGTACTCGTGCTTGGGCCGAGGGAGTGTATTTGGCAGCATGTCGGTCTTGTGCTTGCGCGGCGGAAGGGTGTTGGGAAGCCGGTATGATTCATCCTGGCGTCCCTGCGATGTTCAGGCGCGCCAGGGGGTTATTCGCCCAGTGATTATTTTGGAGGGGAGCTGGGTTTGGTGCTTGCCCCAGGGTCGGGGTCTGATGGCCTGGTACGCCTAGTTCTTGCACCACGTGAGGGCTTTAGTACCCAAGTATACATGGTAGTTCCACTGGGGCAGGGCAATCTTGGCCAGGTGCACCTGGTGCTTGGGCTGGAGTATTGTTTAGGGTAGCAGTCGCTTGCGCCTAAAGAGGGTGTTGGGGAGAGGTGTTATTGGCCGGGTAAGCGTTCTATGGAACTGGACCTGCAATCAGTCCAGCCGTTGTAAGACCTCACTAAGCTGGTGCGCCCACTGTCAGGAACACGGCGTCCAGAATCAGCTGCGCAAGGCGAAGTCCAGGTTGGCCTAGTGGAGGTGCTCCCTAAGCATAAGTCATCCTTGTAGTTCTCAACCTCCTTCCTCAGTCCCTAATAAGTTGAATGCCTGCCTCATCAATCAACTGCATACCAGCCAGAATATTCGCGTCAGATTCCGTGGAGAGACTATGATAGGCAAGGAGCAATTTCCACATACCCAGGACGATTGGATGGAAGACAGCGTCTGGGAAGGTTTCAGAGACCGCAACTTTCCTTGCTACTAGGTGATCTTTCACATCTGCCTATCGGTCATACTGAACCTTTCCTGGGTCGTTGGCGACCACACCCATACCTGTCTTTTGCTCCGCAATGCTCCTTTAAAAAGGAATCCTGCGTCTTATGCTAAATACCCCGGCAAGTGAATTTGGCAGAGGTTGATAGGTTTGCCCTGGGAGAGCCTGCTCCGCTTCTGCATTTGGCCTGTAGAGGTACAGAATGGTATTTATCTTTTGCGCCGTGTCGATTAATTTTTAATAAATGTAGATTTTGGTTTTGGCAATACTAGAATGGTGATGTGAATACTGTAGATGTTGTGGATGATTTGAATGCAGATGTTTTTTGGTATGAGCTCTATTCTATCATGATACCTCATTATTTATACAACTCCCAGATGATCTAGGGAGTTTGAAAGATTCATGAATTGTTTGCACGATTCGTTCAGAATACGCTAACCTGACACTCATGGACAGGACTTTCTGTCGGATATACTCGTAACAAGAGATTGATCCCGACTCCCACATCTTCTAGGGCATTTGAGATGTTCTTGAATTAATTTCCAGATTTGTTCAGAATACGCTAAACTGACACACAAGGGCAGAACTTTAAGTCGATTATACACGAAACACAATATTCAAGTTCGCGGTCCATGATCTTGAAAGAAAATATATTGTACCCCATGTGATACCTTCAGGAAAGCTCATCGACTACTAGTTCCGGTTCTGACTGTTTAGACTATTGGCTCTGCACACAATATCCACACGTTAGGGCTAACATTAAACATAGCGGTGCTCTAAATCTACATAAAGCTCACAAGACTGATTTTTCTGATACCCAACATGCTTCTCAAGTGTCCATTCTCCCGTCGGAAATACCGCCTGTAAAGCGCATATTTGAAAGACCTTCGAACCGTACATGCAGATCGGGATATTGTCCTTGTGTCCCCCGTAAGATATTCGTCACCTGCGACGCAGCTCCCATTATACTAACGCTCAGACTCCTACTACGAATGTGATTTGGATTGAACTAGAGGCTTATAAGATGCACACTGTGAAGATAGTATGCCCGAGTCCGATACTGAAGTACTCAGAGAGCCTGCGCCTTTGCCAAGCGGGAAACAGACCCATTATCCAAAAGCCGGAGAAGCTATATCTGCTGTCACCAGGTTTGAACTAGAAAACCTGGATCTGAGCGAGGACCTATGGGCACCATTTTGTAGTAAAGAGGGGTTCAAACTGGCATCTTGGCTAATTCTGGGTAAAGTATCTAAGTCACAAATCTATGAATACATCTCTAGTGGCCATGGCAACCCTGCGTCAGTCGTCTATAACTCTAGGCATACGTTGTAGGCTCACCTCCTGTCTTTGGATCCTTACAGTCCATATTTGGAATAGTTCGCAGAATGGGTAGGGGATAGTACAAGAGCATTACTATTTGCCTACCGCAACGTCCTTGATTCTGTCTGATATCTACTATGATAGATCACATACTGAGATGACCTTATCTATGCCCGGCGGCGCGAATATGACCACAATGGAAATAGTATATATGCAGAAAAGCATACAGCCGATTGGTTGTGTGATGTTCATGTACTGCATTCCAACCTCTTTTACCGAAAGGCCAACTGCCCGATTATAGGAGAAACTCCCACAAGGCACGACTCTGGTTCCCATCATTGGGATATCTGATCAGACCCTGCTCCACAACTTCTCTACCTACAAGGGAGTGTGGCCTGTCTACATTACACTAGGAAATCTTCCGTCAATCTAGCGCAACCACCATAGATCTATGGCTGTTCTACTTCTTACATTATTACCTATTACCACGAAATTTGCAGGGTCCTCCAAAGTAGACCAACACCGAAGACAAATGAACGCCGACATACTTCATGAATTATTTGAACTCATCTTGGCTCCACTACAATATATGGCGTTTGAAGGCGTGCCAATTGACTATACTGACAGTAATGTTCAGCAGTGCCTCCCAATCCTGTCTGTGTAGATTGCGGACCACTTGGAAAACATGTCTCCACACGGGATTAAATCTAATGCATGCCCGATATGAGATCTACCAGCCACGGAATTAGGGGCTAACATAGGCAAGTATCGAGCTTGAGATTACACAAGATACCAAAGTGAAAGTCGGTTCTTAGGCTCCAAGTTAGACAACACCCGAGTCACGGTTGACACCCTAGGTATCAATTTCGGACAAAATGTTTTTCACTGACTTGACCTGGTTTCTGCAGCGAATTTGCATAAACTCGATGTGCTATATACGCTTTATCACGAGTTATTTAAGCACAGGATGGACTGGATTATGGGATTTCTGAAGAAACAAGGATGATTGCAGGCCTAGGACGATATTTGGAAGGCATTAGCGCAATACTCTGGATTCATGTTTCCCAATAAAACCTATCGCCAGGGCACACACTGGCAAGAGAAGGAGATAAGGAATATGGGGCGATGTATTTTTTGAATTCTCCCCATGGCAGTGCGTCAGCCAGCAAGTTCACAATTGGAACTTTTTCAGCTTACTCTCAGATGCATCCGGGCTCTGGTCAACTTCAATATGATGGCACAATACCAAATCCAAACACCAGACACCATTGCTTTCTGTTAGGAACAAACGACTCCCAAGAGGATTACATGACTTTTCAGAAGGAACTGCATGAATCTGAACCTCCACAGGCAATTACCCACCTGCGGCCCCGGCATTCGCCCTGGGAGTCGACACTGGCACCTTGTGCAGTTGCTTGTTTACTAAGATTAATGAGAAATTGGAACACTCTTGAAGCCCCGTATACGTCGTCGCCGTCCGTCCGACCGGATGCTGTCCGCAGGGTATATAAGAGGGCCTCTCTGGCTACGTCTGGGAAGTGGAACGAAGCGATTCTGTCAAGAACTCATGGAGTTACACCCAGATGAAGTCAAGAGATCCAGGGTAGTCCTAGATGGGTATGAATGCGCGATTAAAGTAGGCTACTCTGGTACACACCGAGAGTACGCTGACGCCCCCGTGATGCCTATAAGGTCAATGAAGCTATCGGAACAAGTTGATAAGGAGAGGCAGTGAAGACGAGAAGGTATTGGCCCGATCGTGAACACTAGTTATCCTGAAAGCCAGCTGCAGAGCCGGATAAGACGGCAAGAAGCAGATTCGGCCAAGGACCAAGCTGGCCCCTTGGAGTTCTAATAAGTTATTGCTACGTTCCAAACTGAACGACCGTATCTTCACAGCCCTAAGAAGGTTGACAACTCAGACTAAGGGGGTCCACACCCTCTGAGAAGTCGGTAGCTCTGATCATACCATTAGCTGTGTGGGGGAAGAGAAAGTTTCAGGGTCAAAGCGGGTTCGCTCTAGGATTAAGAGACGAAGGTTTGGAAGAATGTACCTGTTTATATGTAAACCTGTTGTAGTCCGCGAACAGTCAGACGCGGGATATAAATATCGAAGTACCTCCTGAGCTTTAGTCATCATCAAGCAACGGAGAAGAGATCTTATCAAGATCATACGTTATTACTCAAAAATCTTTACCTACGAGCCTTCTTAGACAATCTTCATTTTACGAAGAAAGATTTAAGCCTAGTTCGATTCGCTTGCCCTTAGAATCAACTACCCTTAACAGTATATTGATATTTCTCCTTGTTACCAAGGATCTTTACATGACTATTGGACACCTCCAAGTCATACCTCAGGAATCACATAAGTACATAGCTGATTCCACATTCCTCGACTAGCTTCTACTCGAACCTCGCCCCTCAAAATAAATCTCCTCATTCGAAGAAATACTGGAAAACTCCCTCTCTGAGATCCAATTCTATATACATCAGGAACCCTCCTAGTTCACCGACCCCTTACTCATCCCTACCGAATCAGATATCCAAGATACCTACGAACACTTCTACGGTCCCACCTTCCAGTGGAAACCGTTCCAAGACTACGATACTGAAGAAGAATGTACCTACAGTTCTTTCAGCTTTATCTCCCCCTCCTTCACCCCATCACTTTGGAGACTAGGAAAACATCCAGAGTCCCGATAAGAACGAGTTGGCTTGACAATTGACTGTCGACACGGACAAAGCCATGTCGGACATAGAGGAAGTCTCCCTCGTTGGAAGCGATCACGCACCAGGGCGCTCCAGGTCACCTTAGGCACCCCACCACCTTTCACAGCCCAGTGGAGTCAGAAAGTCGGCCCCGGGAACTCGTTCAAGAACTCACTGTCCTCCCGACACCAGAAATCCAGCTATGCAAAGATTAGCAGAACGTATAGGCCAGGCAATGAGCTTCTTCGACCGTACCCTTCAGGAATCAGTTGATATGCAACATCTATCCTATCGTGAACTATCTGGTCAAGCTCAGGATCAGACAACCCAACCCCAGCACCATGCCCAACAGATAACCCGTGGAGAAAAGATCGTTGGCGGGGGGTTGAAACAGGTCAATGCGGGACTTGAAATGTTAGCATCCGAAACCGCCGCACTGCAAGATGCAACCACCAAACGATTGGAGGCAAAGTTGCAGGCGCAGGAAGAACGGGCTGCACACCATGAGGCGGTAAGTACCCAACTTCATGCTAACATTGGGACACCAGGACAAGAGTCGCTGGATCGAGACTGCCAGCTAGAACAGGCTTTGCCTAGGCAAAAAGCACAACTCGTTCAATGACAAGTGGCCGCACAAAAAGAACATGAGCGGACCAGAGAGGAGTTACGAGAACTGCACCAACGCCGTGAACAAGAGCAGTCAGAAAGAGAGGCCTATGTGATCAGGCAGAATGCCGCATCCGAGCAACTAAATCGAATGTTGACTCGGATGAATGAAACGTTAGTACAACTACAAGTTGAGAGGAACCCACTAAGCGATTGGGAAACTGTGGCACCACAGCCGGTGGAAAATCCAGGATTGGAAAAACGAACCACGGCCGATGGCGTAGAAGAGTTCCGGTTCATTCCACGAAGAGACAAGGGAAAGGCCGTGGATCGTGGAGAAGGAAACGGAAATGGCGGAAAGGAACGAAACCCGCCTCCTCCGGCGAATGCACCCAACCCGGGAGACGATGACCCAGGCTCAGAAGACGAAGGTGGCCCCTCTCGATGAGGTGGCCAGCCATCACGAAGACCTTTGCCAAATCAAAAGTTTAAAACAGATGCTGATGCATGGGTCAATCGACTGGGGCAAGCATTGTCAAGAAGCAATCGCCGACAAGCGGATCCACCATTCAAATTTGAAAATAAGCCGACTCAGGATGTACGAGTATGGCTACTAAACTGCGAGGACTACTTTGGAAGAAACCCATGGCAACGGGAAAACGACAAAGAACGCATCAAGTATGGGTTAGGAAGAATGGAAGGAACCGAGGTGGCCCCTTCCTCAATAACATATCGAAAGAAAAGAACTCGGGACCTCGGGTTCCCCAAAGATGAGGGTTATGAATTCTGGGTCACTTTCCGGGCCGAAGTTACGGAACGATTCTCGGTATTGCACAAGGCACAAAAAGTCTTAGCCGAAATGGAGAAGGTTAGGTATACAGGGGACATAGAGAAGTATCTCCTCACCATGGAAAACCAGAACATGGAGGCATAAGTATCCGGCATCGCTTGGAGAACCATAATTCATCGGCAACTTCCTATCGAGGGCATGCGTACGCTATTACATGAAAATCATGACTTGGATAGCGAATGGATCAAGGCAGTCCGAAGGGTTACCAAAGCAGAAGAATCGTTCAAGGAACAACAAGGGCTTTTCTAGAAAAACGACCAGGGAAAAAGTGACTTCCCGAAAATAAAACGAGAGGAGGAAGCGAAATCTAACAAGACCACTGCTGGAAAAAAGAAACGAAAAACCTATACGGCAGCTCAAAAGGCTGTCTACAAATTGAAAAAACAAGCGGAAAAAGGGAAAAAAGCCCCCGCTGAAGGAAAGGTTGAGCATACAAATTGGGTCGAAGCTCATAAAGGAATCCTTAAAGACAAAATTGAAGAACGAAAGAATGGCAACCAATGCACTCGTTGCACGTTGGCCTACCATACTTGGAAGTTCTGCAGGAAACAGGCCCAAGTATCGGTTATAGGGCAGAAACGGGGAAATATCAAACCCCAATATCGACGACCCCAGATAACATAGGGGCAACCAGAACCCACAACCAGGATTAACCAAGTCAACCAGCCCAGGATTTGGGAACTGGACGACATGGATGAAACCTAAAAAAGGGGTTTTCAGGCACCGGCAGTGACGGCGACTGGGTACTCGGTTATGGACCCCTCTCCGAAAACGAAATCAACTATGGGGATCGACCTCTGCAAGGTCCTACTAGCAGGTATTCCGCGCTTCTCCGTGGGAAACTCAAAACCAAAGCGAGAGTCACGAAAAGCAATACACACCTACAGGAGTATCGCAAACCTAAGAATGACAGGCGAGCAAGAAGCGATTAACTTGGACGGCGGCTCGTGGTAGTCCTGAACTAACTCTGGGAACCTAAAACTCAAAAAGAAGAATGCGGAGCGCCACATTTGATGTATATCGGACCTTGGTACGGAAGCCGGTCAACCAATCTTGCATCCTTATAAGGCCCTAAATCATTACCAGTGATCCAAGGAAGCGTGGACAGACCAGCGCTGACTAAAAACTTCTTGAGAATAACAAGGGGAAATTAGTCTAGCCTGGATCGTGAGAAGCCTTCCAGGAACAAAATATATTACAGGTCGGCTGGAGAATGGAAGAGTTGTAGAAACGGAACAGGATCCCTTACATCAAGAAAAATGAAGTGGAAGGCAATGAGTAACTACGGCCACCTAGTTCACACGCTAAATGGAGCGTGGTAAATCCATCCCGAACCTGGACTCCGGTTTTGAGGACAGGATTGGCACGATAGACTCATGGGGTAAACGAGGCGATGCATGAAGAATCCCCGGAGCCCGAATACGCTGATATAGTCAAAATGATACGAGTACGGCTCCAATGGAGACAAAAGCATGGGCTGAGAAGGGCAAATAGCAGGTGTATGGGAACCCTTCGGCAAGGAGTAAAGACCGCTAGTAGTGGGCTACCCAGTTCACCAAAGACAGGGATGTTAGTTTGTCTGAGGAGGCTTAAATAGCCAAAACTGTGCGTGCATGGTAACAAACACCCTAAGTTAACACAACAACGAAAATGTCATCCAAAAGCCCTGCACAGGCCCCTAGCGGCCCTAATAAAAGAAATAAAAGCGAAGCACCTCTCCCTACTTATTATTCATGCCCAGAAGGCAGGGCAACCATCGAAGCAAATGAAGAACGGATACCGATCCGTGTTTTATACGACACCGGGTCTAACATATTCCTAATTAACCAAGAACTAGTTAAAAACATCGTTTACCATACCACACCCGCTCAAATAGCTTGGACATTTACACCTTAGAAGGAACCACAGCAGCAAATGGGGGAAAACACTACACACATCCTATTCTCTGAGAGATCTGAAGCAATGCACACCGATCTCACATTTCCTGTAAAATTGCCAATGCTGGCAAATATGACCTAATCATCCCATTTGGATGCTGGCATACATAACATCCCATACTGGACATTGAGGACGTGCAAAAATGGATATTTAAAGACGAGAAATGCCAAAGTCATGTTAATGATGAAGGCATAGACTTGACATTTGAATGGGACGAAACTGTGGCATACGAACCTGAAGCACGATATATTGGAATGATCGAAATAGCACCCACTCTAGAGTCAAAAGAAATTCTGCAAATACCTCTGGAATACCATGAATTCAAGAGGGTTTTTGCTCCAGAAACGGCAGAAAAACTAGCCAGCAGAAGAGCGTTTGACCACGCCATTGACTTGATACCGGGCACGGTACCACCATGGGGCCCGATATATCCTATGTCAGCCCACCAGCTGGATTTGCTTAGCAAATACCTGCAAAAAATGCAGGATCAAGGGAAAATCGTGGAAAGCAAGTCTCCTGCTGGGGCTCCAATCTTGTTTGTCCCTAAACCTGATGGTTCAATGAGGCTATGGGTGGACTACCGGCAGTTGAATAAGCTAACGGTAGCCAACAAATATCCGCTACCGCTAATGAGCGAGCTTCGCTACCGCGTTGCAGGCGCTCAAATATTCACTAAGCTAGACTTAAAAGATAGCTATCACATGCTAAGAATAATAGAAGTAGATGATTGGAAAACACCTTTCCAGACCCGCTACGGCCACTTTGAATACAAAGTAATGCTGTTCGGACTGGTAAACGCACCAGCTAAATTCCAGGCTATGATGAACAAAATTCTTCGCTAATTTTTAGATCATGGAGTAGTGGTTTACCTAGACGACATCCTAATTTACTCCAAGTCAGAGAAAGAACACGTTGACTTGGTCAAAAGAGTACTCTCTCGCTTGGAGGAATATGATCTAGCGGTATCGACCACCAAGTCAGTTTTTCATGTCGACACAGTACAATTTTTGGGGTCTATTGTGGCAATTGATGGAGTCACTATGAGTGAAAGAAAGGTCGAAAGCATAAAAAATTGGAAGGCACCAAGGTCAGTCAAGGAGGTGCAAATATTCATTGGCTTCGCCAATTTGTACCGACGTTTCCTTAAAGATTTCTCAAAAATCTGCAAACCAATAACCGAAACGTTGAAGTGCGACCCCAGAAAATTCAGCTGGGGGCCAGAACAAGATGCGGCATTTGAAGAACTTAAGAAAAGATTCATCTCTGCCCCTATACTCTGTCATTTCTACCCTGACAGAGAAACAATTGTGGAAACAGATGCTAGCGATTTTGCGCTAGGATGTGTCCTCTCACAGTTTAAAGACAAAAAGCTACACCCGCTGGTTTTCCACTCACGGAAGCTAAGCCCAGCTGAGCGAAATTATGAGATCCATGATAAGGAACATTGGCGATTCTGGAGGCATTTAAAGAGTGGAAACAGTACCTGGTCGGAACTGAAAAACCAGGGACTGTCTACACTGATCACCAGAATCTACTGAACTTCCTTACGACCAAAGTATGGAATCCAAGACAAATACGTTAGGCTCAGCAACTAGCGAACTACAATTTCAAAATTGTCTACCGACCAGGTAAACAAGGCGGAAAGCGAGATGCACTAAGGCGACGGCCGGAGTACCGTCCTGAGGAGGGAGCTGCGCATAGCGAACAGTCATTACTCAAGCCTTCTCACTACCAAATCACACTGGTTCACCTAAATCAGCCAGAAAGAGAGGAAAGAATAAATGGCAAAGAGTCTACTGATTGCTTGCGAATAAAATTGCTAACTCCAAAAGCAAGAATTCCTACAAAAGGGCCCAGACTAGCAGCCAGACATGACCTGTACGCACTAGAGGACTTTATAATTCCGGCCAAAGGGCAAAGGTTGGTGGAAACGGGAATTTCCGTTGGATTACCAAAAGGAACATACGCCCGGTTGGTATCACGCAGTAGAATGGCCGCCAAATTTCAGGTCAGCATTGGCGGAGGAGTAATCGACGCTGATTATACGGGAGAAGTCTAAGTTATCATAATGAACCATGGAAACCAAGATTGCCAGGTTCGCAAAGGGGACCGAATGGCACAAATGATCATTGAGAACATACACATGGCGGAAGCGATGCAAGTGGATAGACTAGCAGAGACTGCAAGTGGCAAAGGGGGATTTGGAAGCACGGATGTATAACCCAGACGATCAGCGGCAACAAAGACCCAGGTAGTGGTTGCATACTTGCAAGCGGACCAGGCCGACAATGAGTTTCTTGATGAAACAGACCATCTAGCAAGACAAGGCAAAGGGATATTCCTAATGTCTAACACTATAATGTCAAAGGTTGATATTAGGAAATATGACTAGACATTATTAAAAACCATTAAAGAGGCAGGCCAGAACGATGAAGACTGGCAGGAACGCAAGCGAGAATTGGAAACGTTAACCGATGATGGCAAACCATTACCAAGTCACTGGGCAGTAACGGAAGGACCGATATACTATAAGAATCGCTTATATATTCCTGACAACGAACAGCTGCATACAACCATAGCCAAAGGTTGCCACGACTCTAAAATAGCTGGACATTTTGGACTGGAGAAGACTCTGAAAATTGTTACCAGAGACTTTTATTGAAAAGGGCGGACAGCGTGGATTAATGACTAGGTACGATCATGTGACGAATGTCAACATAATAAATCTCCACGACATGCGCGGTTCGGTCTGCTGCAGTCTCTAGAAGTTCCTTTCGCAGCTTGGTCATCTATATCAACCGACTTCATAACACAACTACCAGAATCACAAGGAAGAACACAAATTATGGTAGTCCTGGATAGGTTTATACAGATGGCTCACTTCATAGGTCTGGAAGGTAATGCAACTGCTAAGGAAGTTGCAAACGTATTTTTGAGGGAAGTCTGGAAGCTACATGGACTCCCAGCGGAAATTATATCCGACATGGATGCAAAGTTTTCAGGGGAATTCTGGGAATCCATATGCAAAACCTTGGGGATAAAACGAAAGATGTCAACGGCATACCACCCGCAAACTGATGGACATACAGAGAGGACCAACCAAGTATTGGAAGGATACCTCAGAAACTTTGTCAATTACGACCAAACGGACTGGTACCAGCTATTACCACTAGCCGTGCATGCCTACAACAATTCGGTAACGAACGTACATGGCATGTCACCCTTCTACGCAAACTATGGATTCCACCCACAAACAAAATGGATGAAGGAACGTGAAGCCCAAAATCCAGGTGCCCAGCTATATGCATACTGGATGCAAACAATACACCAACAGGCCAGAGGAGCGTTGGAACAATCGTGGGAAAATATGAGCAAATATTATGACCGCAAGGCTTAGCAGCAACCAGACATCAAGGTCGGAGACCTGGTCATCTTAAATGCAAAGAACATTCGGACCAAACGACCCTCGAAGAAGCTTAGCCCAAAGCTATATGGCCCATTTAAGGTATTGGATAAAATAGGTGAACATGCCTACAAACTAGAAATATCTTCAAGATGGAAGATCCATCGGATATTTCATGTATCATTGTTGGAACCCTATCGAACATCAAATCGACCAGGAAGGGAACAACCTCCCCGCGAGCCAGAAGAAATCGATTCAGATTTTGAATGGGAAATCGAAAGAATCGTGAAGAGTTAAATAATCTCAAATACCCGGCGCGTGGGAGGTCGTAACTGACCGATGCGGGAGCTACGGTACTTTGTGAAGTGGACTGGCTGTTCCGAAGATGAAAATACTTGGGAACCACCAGACAACTTAGAACATGCACAGGAATTGGTGGAGGCGTTTCATAGGGAGAATCCGGATATGCCAAAGAGGGCAGATGTTGAATGACAAGGAAAAGGTTTTCCTAGCGTGGCCAAGTAAACGCGTTAGGTTTTTCACCCTACCAAGTCGAGTTCAAGATGGGACTGATATATTTCAGAAATTGTTAAAAGTTGGGTTTTTATGGTTAAAAATGGGTTTTTTAATTTTCTTTATTGTTATTTTTGGGATCCCTAAAGAGAGGGTAACCTTTGAAATAGCGATTCGGGAGAAAACGCACAGAGGAGGGAGCTCGTGTTAGGCTCAAACGACTCCCTAGAGGATTACATGACTTTTCAGAAGGAACTGCATGAATCTGAACCTACACAGGAAATTACCCCCCTGCGGCCCCGGCGTTCGCCCTGGGAGTCGACACTGGCACCTTGTGCAGTTGCTCGTTTACTAAGAAAAACGAGAAATTGGAACAAATCTTGTAACCCCGTATACGTCGTCGCCGTCTGTCCGACCGGATGCAGTCCGCAGGGTATGTAAGAGGGCCTCTCTGGCTACGTCTGGGAAGTGGAACGAAGCGATTCTGTCAAGAACTCATGGAGTTACACCCAGATGAAGTCAAGAGAGCCCGGGTAGTCCTAGATGGGTGTGAATGCGCGATTAAAGTAGGCTACTCCAATAGACACCGAGAGTACGCTGATGTCCCCGTGATGCCTATAAGGTCAATGAACCTATCGGAACAAGTTGATAAGGAGAGGCAGTGAAGACGAGAAGGTATTGGCCCGATCGTGAAGACTAGTTATCCTGAAAGCCAGCTGCAGAGCCGGATAAGACGGCACGAAGCAGATTTGGCCAAGGACCAAGCTGGCCCCTTGGAGTTCTAAGAAGTTATTGGTACGTTCCAAACTGAACGACCGTATCTTGACTGCTGAAAGAAGGTTAACAACTGAGACGTAGGGGGTCCACACCCTTTGAGAAGTCCGGAGCTCTAATCATACCATTAGCTGTGTGGGGGAAGAGAAAGTTTCAGGGTCAAAGCGGGTTCGTTCTTGGATTAAGAGACGAAGGTTTGGAAGGAAGTACCTGTTTATGTGAAAACCTGTTGTAGTCCGCGAACACTCAGACGCGGGATATAAATATTGAAGTGCCTCCCGAGCTTTAGCCATCATCAAGCAACAGAGAAGATATCTTATCAATATCATACGTTATTACTCAAAAATCTTTACCTTCGAGCCTTCTTAGACAATCTCCGTTTACGAAGAAAGATTTAAGCCTAGTTCGATTCGCTTGCCCTTATAATCAACTACCCTAAACATTTGATACAAGATTATCTTGACGTATTTCACGGGACGAAAGATATGTTCATGGAGTTCTGAGTGCCCCAACGGATATGTGCTAAGGCTGACAAGAAATGAAGGGAGCTGAGGCGCCATAGAGTGCAGATGAGAGACGCAGCGGCATCGTCGAAAAATGCGCCGGATCTATGACAACGAGCGCGAGGTAGTTAACCATCAGTGTATCGACTTGATCCGCAGCGAATCGTATTTTAACTTTATTAAAATGCACCTACTAAGTCACTTTAGTGATCATATACGCCAGTGTAGATATGTTCGGATGTGTTCGATCGAATTTGGAGAGCTTGCACATAACCAAATAATTAAGAACAGATGGCGACAATCTAAAAAGAATGATCAGACCCGACAAATCGTGCAGAGCTACTGTCATCAGCACGTGATCAGAATGTGACTGCTGAACCTGTAATCTCTCTAACCTCACGGCGGTAATCTTACTACCTACGGCTTGAAGGATATAAATAGTACATCTAGTAGAGTAGCAACGCCGGTCCTCCATAATGGATGCTGAAAGGACGGTGGAGTGATGTGGACACCTCCGTCAATTCCAGCAAGGTCTCCTGATTCCCATAGAGAGTATTTGTGGAGAATTGATCCCATATAGCAGGGAGCACCTACATATAGAAGACCGTCTTCCATAAATTCTGTGTTTCTTCAATCACTTACGCTTAATCTATTAACATAACTAGAAATCCGATACTTAGCATTCCAAGAAACCGTGGTTGGTGAATTCCACCAGGCATGATGGCCTGGCTCTCTACATTTCAGTCACTAGGGGTGTTTCAATGCTTGGGTTTGGGTACAAGCAGGGACGGAAGAAAACAATAGTGCCCTTAGGGCCCTCTCCCGGCCAAGCTCGTATCAGTCTTGAAAATCGCGATTGCATGAATGGGAATACAGTGCTTGGGGTCGCAGGTGTTCTGATGCTGAGCGCCGTGAATGCAGGATGCACATACGATACACACGGCATTGTGACTGTGCAGCTGAGAGAAGGTGCACGAGACTTTAAAATACTCAAGATAGGGACAAATATTAGGCTGGCTCATCTGACCCCAGTGTCAAACTGGCATATCCTTGTTAATAGCCGAATCGATTTGCGCATGTCGAATGAGGTATACTAAGAGAACTCCACCCTACTATATGGGGGAAGCCTTCATCATTTGCCTTTTCACACTTTACAAGTCCACCGAGTGAAAAAAAAGCTTGCTGGGGGTGTCTTCGAATTAGAATTGCTGTGGACTTAACTTTAATGTATCTAGAAGTATTGCTCAGAAATAAAAGATTAAACTATTCTCCAAGTACTAGCTAAATGGGGCGGCAGGGAGATAAGGCTCGGTGAATATGAAATTGATAGCTAGGCGCAAGCAGGACATGGGGCACTGCGATTGAGGCGTAATTGATGCAAGCGAAATACATCTAAAGGTAGGCAAGAACAGGTGTGTGACCGGCATCGTCAGGAGAGATAAGCATGAAGACGTAGAGCTAAGTGGAATGTCAGCCGCTGGTGGGACGCGACGCCGCATCAGGAAAAAAGAACTCTTGACTTTGAACCCAGAACGGCCGTGAGTTGAGCAGGCGTTGCAACGGAACTCGCAACGCCTATGGCTTGCGAGGACATTGCAACGCAAGTCAGGACGCATGGGATGCTAGGGATGGAGGTGCAACGGCGCTAGCACCAGGACACAACACTTGTGGCTTAGACTCAGGATTTACTTTTGCCGATGTAGTATTATATAAAGAAATAGTTAAAGAGAGAATTTACACTTATTTAAGAAATTAGACAATGCTCTGGCTTGGGCTGATATATGGTAAATATATATCCAAAGGCCTCAGGGGAGGTGAGGAAGACATACTTAAATGTAAGTACTAGATATCCAGATTGCACTAAACCTTCCCCCCCGAGTTCAAATAAATACCTATTTAAAGGCTAATAATAATGGATATTTAATAGTATCATAAGGTGGCAGCCAATAATAGATACAAGAGATTACCTCTGTATCAAAAGCTTCTGGATCTTTATCTTGATGTGCATGCAACAGGCAGATTTGCAGGTAGTGGAACACAACTATCATAAGCAAAAGAAGAAGAGGTTGGAAGTTCCAAACTCTCACAATACTGAAGGAACCCTGACCTGCAATCTCCAGATTATTAGTATCCTGTGATTGATCCAACATTACTGGATAATTTGCATATGTGTGAACCAAACATTGAGGCTCAGGTGGGGTCACGATTACAATCAAACGATAGCCCCCCCTATGGCAACCTCTTCTGCCACTCCTCCAAGATGACAGTAGGATAAGTGCTCTAGTCCAGCAATGCTGATGTGTGTGTCTAGTAGCCTCTCATCCATTGGTTCTTAGTCAGCAACCTTGCCTGAATTCAAGGATGAAACATGATCCACGCCCTCCAAAAGTAATCCATCAAACCAAGAACTTGTTGTTCAAATTCTGGAGCAGGATTGTTGTGTGAGGTATTCAACTGACGACTTGGTTAAGGCTGGGTATTTGTTTAAGGATCAGACTAAAGAATCTGAATATCTTAGACTTTCTGTTAGTAGGGTTGGGGATACATGACTAAAAGGGCAGTTGAAACGCTTCCCTGGTTGAATCAGTTACCAAGAGGAATGTGTCTCGGTAAGTTATAAGGATAGTCACTCAGATTCCAAACCATGGGGACTTCAAGTGAGTATTACTATCGGAGATCTCAATAAGTTGTTTAACAGCCATTGATTGGTGTATCGCCAGCCTTGCGAAGTCCTAGACTTACTTGCTGTGGTTTGGTGAGAATTGAAAAGAAGTAACTGCTCAACCATGTATATTGAAAACTCTGTCTGCCGAAGTCTGCTTAGTCTAAGCTGCTCAGGGGCTGTCTTAAATAGATGATCTAGCTTTTTCAAAGCTTTCAATATCCTTCCATTCGATTTCCAATGAACGGGATTAAGTAAGTTCTGCTTGTAAAGTTCTCCCATAAAACGAATGCATAATGCACCTAAATGGGACTGGAAACAAAATATGTATTATCACGATACATAAAACCAAACATATAACAAATTGGGTATTAGCCAGATACATGAAAGCCAACATAAAACAAATTTAGTATCTAACTATACTTGAAAGTAGTTATAAAACAAACTAACCCCTTACTAGCCCTTCTAGTTTCTGTTAGCCTTGTCAGCATTAACAATAGTAATCAATACAAGTTACAGCAGCTGGAGATCTAATTTTTAATTTTTTTTAATTTTAACTCATATATTCTCTGTTAATGTACTGGAACCTGCATGCAGCACTAGCTATGGCAAAATTGAAATGTTAATCTCAAACCAACAAATAAAGGAAATAATCAAAATCTTTTCTCCACAATGTAATGGTACCATCTCTGCTCCCACAAAGGAGTCACATCAATAAAGGAAAGAAAACAACAAAATTCCTAACAAAGTAAAGAAATTTATAACAGTGTGAAAGAATAAAAGTCTGTATAGGAGGACAGTCAAGCTGTACTAGGGTGAGTGTGAGCTAGCAGCCGGTATGGAGGAGGGGAAGCCAGTTGCTGAGTCCAGGATGTAGGCGGGAAGGGCCTGTAGAAGGTCCAACGAGGACTAGAGGAGAGAGCCAGGGCCGAGACTCCCAATGCCAGGGAAATGGCGGAAGCGAATGGACGCCTTAGGAGTACATTGGAGGTTTGCATCGACTATGGTCTTTTCCTACTCCTCACAGTAGGGGTAGAGGGTGAGGGGGTCAGGGTCGTCCCAGGAGGTATGGGCGACCAGGTAGCTCTTACCAGACTGCATTTGTTGGATTCTACCAGCTTCAAACTTGTCCAGAGCCATGAAGGGGTGAGGGGACAGGCGTGGTGCATAGTGGTAGTAGAGGGAAGGGGTAGTCTAGAGGGTTCAGTCCTTGAGAAGGAGTCCCTTACACGTATTCTTGAAGTATGGGTAACTCCTAGTTCTCGGTTCGTGGGGGAGGATGTCGGCGGGAAGCTGGTGAGCAGAAGCAAGAGGGAAGGTCCTAATAGTCATTATGATGGGAGGCAGGGAGTGACACTGTGCATTAATGGGAATGTGACGCCTAGGGAGGTAGGGGGGTTTGTATCAATTCCAGGGAAGGGGTGTGTAATTTGGCTTGAGCCCCTGGAGGGTGCACCAGGAGCCAAGTCTTGTGTCAAAGTTGTCTGATATTGGAAAAGAGGGTGGTAACCTGGCGGCAGCCGGGTTAATTAAAGGCGAAGAGCAGGTGAGGCAGAGTGCAGCCATGCGCCGCTGCTGGGGAAGCAGGGAGGAGAGAGTAGCCAGGCAAGCTTCATTGCTTAGTATGGAGGTTTGAGTGGAGGAGAAGCAGTTGGTGACCCAGCGAAGTACTCTGTTCCAAACAGTGACCATATTGTCCAGGCGGACCTGAGAGGGGGCGAACAGGTCAGCACTATAAGTGAGTATTGGGATGTCCTTGCAAAGGGCTATTTTTCTTGCCACGTATGGCGAGAGGCCTAGTCCAGGTGGGGAGAGTTGTTTGACTATCGAGAAAGCTGCTTGAGCGAAGGCGATCCATTTGATGAAGTGGGTTGTGGTTTCAATAGTAGGTGTAAACCAGTTATCTAACCTGCGTACTGATGAAGAACGGGCAAAGAAAGACCCAGCGAGCCCAATAGGGAAGCAGGGGATGTGGGATCGATCCGTTAGTGTGCACCGGTGCATCACCTCAGTCTTAGGAACTGAGAAAGATACTTCCAGCTATCCTGTCCTCTGGGTGAGTAAATAAAAATCCTGTTGAAGCACCTGAATGTTACTTCTGTAAGAGACAGAAGAAACAGTAACAAGAAAATCATCAACATATGAAAAAATAACCCCATGGGGTATGGAAAAATGTATGCATGAAACATAAATCACAACCAGAAGTGGAGAAATGGGAGAGGCTTATGGAGTCCCAACAGATACAGGAGAGAAGATTGCAGGTAGCATTTGAAAGAGCAGGAGGCATGGTTGATCGGTAAGGAAGGAGCGGACGCAAGAGTTCATGTATCTTGGGATGCCTGTCGAATGTACCAGTTGATTGATAGAAGAGGCTGATATCTTATCCAAGCCCCATTTGATGTCTAGGAAGAGGGATGAGACTTTCTGGTTGGGGTGTTATTGGGAGCGAACTACCTGAGACAGGGCAGTACAGGTATCACATGTGCTAAGCCCAGGAAGGGATGCACATTGGTGGTAATTGATATGGCCAACTGACCTGGCCATTGGTGTGAGCCTGTAAGCCTTTATCCTTTCCAGGAGTTTGAAAACCGTTTCGAGAAGGATAATCATACCGAAGGAGGCATGCCAGGAGTTGTCTGCTTTGCCTAGTTTAGGGAGTACAATACCTTTCGCTATTTTTGGGGGGGAGATGGAGGTACAAAAGTAGGAGGATGGGGGCTTGGATTTATTGTAGGATGGAGGGCTTGGTTAAGTGGATCCTTTTCCAGATCCCATATGGGACCTGGTTGGGTCCTGGTGCTGAGGTGTTAGAGGATTTGCGGATGGCGTGGGAAATTTCTCCATATGACGAGGGGAGTGGCATTGGTGTCGTACTATAGAAAGGAGGAACTAGGAAGAGGTGCATAAGAGGGAAAAAAATGATGGACGAGGGAGGTGTTGATTTCCTCTGGTGTGTTGGGGTATGGAAAGGAAGGGAACATTCCAGGTTGGCGACTGGTAGCAAGGTGCCTAGTTGGCCACAGGGACCTGGTATTTATATTTGGCTAGGAATTCCATCCAAAGTGCTGATTTAGCCTTCTTGATGGCTTTAATGTATGTGTTATGAGGTTGGCTTCAGAGTGGCAATGTATCTCGCATGTGATTTAGGTGGTGGGTCCTAGCTGTACGATGAAAGGCTAGTCTAATGTGGGAGAGTTTTTGGGTCCACCAATGTTTAGTGTGGACAGAGGAGTGTTTACAGGGTATGTGGGTCTTAAGGCTGGAGGTGAGTGAGCAGAGCTGCCAGGTTATCCACTTGCCAACCAGGGTCTCAGTGGGGTTAGGAGGGGGCGAGGGGATCTGATATACCTTGAGAATGAGGGCGTGATTAACCCAACTTGTCTTGGACCACTCATGAAAGGGGGGGACAGACTTGAGAAGCGCTGTGGTGATGGTGAGGTTAAGTGGAATGTGATCTGAGCCTGTGGACTGGAGGTTAGTGTCCCATCTATTGAAAAATGTGCCGAGTTGATTATTCGCAAAGGCGAGGTCGAGGATAGAAGGGCGTGTGTTGATGTCAAAGTAGAAATGAGTATAGACCCCAGGCATGTTGAGAAGGTGAAAGCCGAGATCGGAACTGATTTTGAAATATGGACAGGATATTACGAATTTGTGGGAGGAGATCTGCCGTATTGGGTCTGAGGAGGAATGGTGGATGTTGAAGTCACCGACCAATAGTGTGGGGAATGAGTGGGGTTGGAAGGCCTCCTCCAGGGTGACTGTGCGTGTCCTAGAGGAAGATCAATTAGTAGAGTAGAGGTTGTATATCCTGAATCTTGCATGGTTAGAGTCAAATAACCCAAAGTGTGAAAATATATCAACTTTCATTAAGTCGGGGCGGTTGCGGAGGCTTGAAGGAGGGAGTAGCTCTGGATGAGTGCAGTGAAGACAAAGACACCCAACTTGGTAGTGGTACCAGGGCTATAGGGTGGGTAAAAGGCCATGATGACAGCGAAGTTGAGTAGTTGGTTTCTGTGGACAGTGGGGTCTTGCATCTGTACCACATGTGGGGTAGACGGTAGGGACCTGAAACTATTGAAAAGTGAGAGCAAAACACTCCAGCTTCCTAGGCAGTTTGTTGAATAAGGGAAAATTGCTTAAGAGGGAGGGGTGTGGAGTGCTGATTAGTATCAGCTGGTGTGCTCATATGATGCACACTCATTAATCAGATGAGGGTAGGGGATGCAGGGAGGAGGAGTCAGCCCAGGGTGGGAGTGAGTTGACAGCCCTGAGACAGGAGGCTTAGAAATGTCCAGCAAGTGGCGGAGCACGTGGAGTGGTATGGTCCATGGTGTGTGCAGGGGGCGGATTGGAGGGGGCCTCTGGTACGGCTGCGGGTATGGGTGTGTCTTACCTTATCATCAATGGTATCAAGTAGAGGCAGAGAGAACTGGGGGCGTGATGCAGACCGGGAGGGTCTGGAGGGGCAAGACCGGTCAGTTGCAGTTTGTGATTTACCACAGTTAGAGCACCACAAGGGGCTGGTGGGGCAGCAGGCTGCAACAGCTTTGAGGTGGCCTCCCTGAGGGTAGCTTGGGTTAGGGCAGCGGTAGGAGGATCTCGGGTGAGCATTAGCAGAGAGGGGACTGGTTGAATTAGTTGCTTTGCAAGCAGGGGCAGGATGTCCATAGTTCCAGCATATGCTGGACTGCATGAATCGATTAGTAGAGTGTGCTCTTTCCACCTTGCATGGGCGGGTGAAGAGGCGGATGGAAGATCCAAATTTGATAGCCTCAGCTGGTGGCAGGGTGACTACAACAGAAGTGCAGTTCTTGAGTCTCTTCTTATTAGGGTCGGGTTGTAGGAAGCGAGCAGAAAACATGGTAACATCAACAGCGTTGCAGATAGACTCCGGGAGGCCAGCGTACAGGTCTACTTGGTCGGGTGGAAGGTAGGCAAGGGGGAGGCCATGAATGGCAATGCATATCTTGTAGGATGCGGGACGGAAAGGGCGGTAGAGGTTATTGCCAATGGGGAACGCCTGGGTAGGTTTAATAGCTATGGCTTCATAATAGTGGGAGTAGGCAGTGGCTTCAGTGAAAAGATAGGAGCCCAGAAGCATGAGTGACCCTCTGCTGTTCACAGAGGCAGTGAAAGGGAGGTTGTGTGGGAAGTTGGCTTGCCTAAGGACTGAGGCACCCAGGTCAGGAAGGGTGGCAACTATGCTTAGTGCTTCTGCAGGTGAGAGGGGTAAAGTTCTGTGGGAGAAGAAATGACCTTCTGCAGCAGGCAATGGGGTAGGACCCTTCGCTGGCCAGCTAGCAGGATTGGACCTGGCGACTTGGGCTACCGTGGCTGGCTTTTTCCCTTTGATTTTACATTTCCTACTAGCTGTTGGCCAGCGGCGGCAGCAGCATAGGTAGCCGGGGGTTGCACTTTGGAGTACTCAGGGTCCTGGTCTCCGGGGAGGAAGTTCCTTTCACTTTTTTCTTTATCTATTGATAGAGAATTGAAAATTATTTTCTCCAATTCCTGGCTATATGTCATATATAATATTATAATTGACAACCTCAGTGCATACCCCTTCTCTCCATATACATCTCATAATCATACCACATATCACAAGCAAGGTTATCCTGCAGTACAGCCATCTCTCCTCGTTTACCTGTTCCTTTCCCAATTTCTTCACCTAGATTCTATTTATCTTAATCATTATCATTTTATGAAGCCTATATACAATGATCCAGCTGCTCAGTTACTACTTGTTTACCAATATGATCCAAATACGTTGTATTTGCTTTTAAACTTCTCTCTCTACATCTAACAGGAAATCTATTAATAAAAGGAAAAAAGTCACATATGCGAGCATGAACTATTACTACTTGAATCCAATCCAATATTTTCTAAATTTCACTTTGGGTTGCCTTTTTTGAATGAAATTATAAACTCCAGTCCATACAATTACTAGATCTCCTTTACTTGGTGTTGGATACTCTTGTTCTGCCTTCAAAATTGGAAATTTCCTTTTTAATACTCTAAAAATTTGTTCTATAACAATTTGTGATTGGGAATGCAGAAGATTGAACAATCGCAATTTTGTTTTTGGCCTAATATATAATATTTGCATACAGTTTGCATTTGCTCAAAGCAAGATGAAGATTTAATCTGATATTTATCAATAGTTATTAAAGGAGGGATATTGCTCTCTCATATAATATCGGACTCCATGATCTGCATTCAATCATCCCTCTCTCACTTTAGATCCTGCATTACCTAGCTAATATCTGCCCACGGGATTCTTAAAGCTTTTTAATATAGCTGCTTGAAGAACACAGTTATCATTGGCTTATCCTTCCCATCACACCAAAATATAATATATATAGATGTTCAAGATGCAGGGAGCAAATTCATTTTTGCTCATCATACTTTTGTGGTTATGATATGTTGCTGAACGGTTCTTGTGAACATGGGCTGTAATATGAGTGCCATCTAATACTGCTAGTTCATCCTTAAAGTAAACATAGAACATGCAATTTTGATCAAAATCAATTGGATACTCATTCCCTTGTAGCTGGATAACATTTGAATGTAATAAAACTAGTCCATTATGTACCAGATTGGAATATCTAAACAATTTACACTTGGTATAAGTTTTCACTAATTTCATACATTTTCATGAAATAAACAGCTAGTATATACGTTGCGGCTTACCGTTTTACTACTCAATTGTAATCTATCCCACATTCTCCTATTAGATGCCCTATGGCCCCAACTCCGTATAAATATAGACTTTACCTGTTTGCATTAAGATAGGTGCATTTTCCTTTTTGTACTCACCTATTATTGCCTCTGCAACTATTCATTCTATTTGCTACTAGTTATTAGAACTTCATTTAACTTTTTGTTCTTTATTATAAGTGTCATTTTCAGTATCCGAGTTTGAATTAGCATGATCACTAATAATATTAGGGTTCATCTCCTGTATTAAGTAAGAAAATAGAGCCAATCTTGTGGAAATTATAAATTGAGCCTTGAATTAATTATTTGTTATATACAAAAAGGTTCTACCATAGTCATTTTGAATAACATGGTAAACCGCATTTGTTTCTAGCCGTTAACATTCATACTACATCTTCAGATTTAAGCTTTAAAATTATATTGTGAACATAAAAATATCTTGTGATATTTTTGTACATGCTAAACACATTCCAAATTACCAAAGGTTTTAGATTCCATGGTTTATCTAGGTTCTAAAATGGAAGAGTGTCAACCATGTGGCATAGAGAAATGCAACAGTGGCTGCGCAACATAATTGCCAAGACTGTTAGTGATTGTCCATGAAGGAGTGTTGATAATAATATTGTTCTTTGTCAACTGGCTAATCATAAGATACACTGACTGTTTGGATATAAACTTACTAGAAAGTATATCATTATCATTGGTAATCTCTAGATCTGTATTGAAGAGTTTTTCTTAAATAATTGAATCCAGTTGCTTTTTGGGTCAGCCTCCAAGTTGGCCTTCAAGGTAGGTAGCTAGTCAGCTTTACCAGTTTCATCTTCAAATTCTGCCTATTGGAAAAGATTGAACCTTAGTATGGCACTCCATGTATGCTTCTTAGTGTCACAAATCGTGACTTAGCAATACGCAATGTTTCACATGACTCACGATTTGTGAGATCATTTATGATTATGATGTTTGATTTG
>QFET01000284.1:0-72784 GCA_003316355.1 Tuber calosporum | reverse complement strand
GTGCGCTCAACCCCCTTGTCCCAACGCACCAGTGCAGGCGATTAAATAATGCCACCTATGGCAGTTGAAACCAAACTTGTCTGCAGTACGGTGCTCTATATTTTTTTTTCGACTTTTCTACAACTCCCCGATACAGCTATCCTCATCCCCATCTGATTCGTTCACTTGCCGCAACGTAGCATTTTGCTTAGTCTACTCGCTAACTTACGGTACTCGTACTTGTTGCGGTATGGGCGTTGTGCAAATGGGCAGTGATAAAAATGGGAGTGAATAAGCAATATAATAATAATGAAAATAATAATAATAATAAATGATTCAGCAACTGTGTCTATGTGTTATTTATTCTCATAGTCGAACCCATCCATGGATAGCCGAGGGCGACAAAACCAGTTCGGTCGGCTAGGGGGGGGCTGCTGGGCACACAGGTTCGGTGGTTGTTGGGGCCGTTACGGTAAATTATTTGTTTATTTCACTAAGATGATAGATCGAAGGGGGATACTGCAGACTGGACAGACAGACCGCGAACAAACAGAGACACAGATTGGCGGTCGGTTGAGCAAACTGGATAACTGGCTGGCTCGCGCTCTCGCTCGCATATCCTTCCTGTATTTGCCTACAGCTTACGCCCTAAACGCCCTCGAGAGGGACACCATTTAATCTACCCCCCCCCCGATAGACTAACCTGTACAATTTCAAAGTCACCTGGCAGACCCTACCAAACAGCCCAGACGGACGGATTTACGGTAGTAGGCCCAAGGACCCCCAAAAGGGCACTGAACATGGCAAGGAGGAGGATATATGGGACTCGCGAGACGCCAGCACGACTCCCTGATGCTCGCAAACTGCAAACGAAAATTGCCCTGGAGATCGCGAAAGAACTTCAGAAGTGTGGTTTCTCTGCACCCACTAACCTCCAAGTGCAAATCAACTCGAATACCGGTACAATATCCTTAACAACCGCCACAACGGTAGACTCGTCCGAGTATGAAAGCTACCTTACACCAATCACCACAGCTCTTAACCTCGCTATACCAGAGGAAGAACGGACCTATGGAACATTCCGCAGGGCACCTACCGAGAGCCAGGTAGTTATCCACACGGTGGCCCTGGACGCAGTCACCAATAAGGAGCAAGAGATGGAGAAGATCATGAAAGAAAGCCTCTTGATTGGGAATCAAGTTACGGTATCCTCAGCCAGGTTTTTACAGAAAAAGGAAGAAATACGAGCACAGAAAGGTGCTACATCTATCGTCGTAACGGTTCCTACCGAAGACATAGATAGAATCACAACTCGAATCCTCCTCCATGGCACATACAAAGATACCGCGATTATGTGGCAAGCCAATCCTACTAAGCAATGTAGGAAGTGCTACAAATACGGACATCCCGAAATAGGCTGCAAATATCAGAAACCCACATGCCCGATCTGCGCAGGAGAACACAGACTTAAGGCCCACAAGTGCAACTCCCCAACATGCCCTAAGAAGGGAGATAGGAAAATTGTAGCTGACTGTTGTCCAGTTAACCCATCTAAGTGTGCCGCCTGTTTTGGTAACCACCCAGCATATTTTGCAGAGTGCCCTACCAAGGTGAAGGTCAAGGCGGAAGCGAAAGCGCAATTCGAACTACGCAGGGGCCCCCGCCCTGCGGAGGATATTTACACTAAGACCTAATCATGTCTGACGACATGGTTAGGAACACACACACTCATTTCAATAGTTTTACAGTGATACAGCATAAGTGCAGGGGAAGCAATGTGGTGTTTTTGAGTTTATTTTCAATTATTAGGAATAGGAATATTTTTTTTGTTTATTTACAAGACCCTCCTTGGTATCTAGGTAACCCATTGAGTGCGCCTGGTTTTCAATGTTTTACACATCAAGTGGTGGGTACCAAGATACACGTTGCTACATATATTAATCTTTGGTTATCACAGAGTTTTAGTTATATGGGCTTTTCTCCCCATGCTGATGTTTTTCATTTGTTGATTAAGCGTGTGGATGGCTTGAATATTTTGGGAAATTTAGATAAGTTTTCCTTGTTTAATGTTTATAACAGAAGGGTGGATGGGATCAATACGGTTCCACCCACCAGTCTGTTTACTACTGTTAATAATCCATCTCTCATAGTAGGCGATCTTAATGTACATAACCTCTACACGGATCTGTGCAGAGATATGGCGGGCGATGAGAGGAGGACTGGAGAGCATTACCTACGGGTAGCTGGTTTACATGGCTCCTCAATATTCAACGAACCAGGGGTGTACACACGGACCCCCAATACCTCACACCACCGACCCTTGGTCCATGATTACTCGCTTGCCAACCGACATCTTGCTTAGTACATCAAGGACGGGAGGACCAACTTCGAATACACAGGATCGGACTATCGGGTAATTGCTACCCTAATCACCACAGCACCATTTACTCAATCCAGACCATCCCAGGCCTGGGATAAGATAGTATGGCATGAGAAGGGAAAACCAAATGAGGCTATCGAAATGGAGCTAAAGGGATTGATTGAGGGCAATGGCAGTTCGCTCCCTACACTCAGACAAACACCTAGCGGAGAACCAGAGAAGGCTATTGATGACTTCGAATATAACCTACGCCTAGTGATTCATACAATACAGAAATTCGCACCGGTTAAGCGACCATGCAAGGGGTCGAAACCGTGGTGGAACGAGGACCTCACACAGCCCAGGAAAAACTGCAAAACTTGGTACAGACGGGCTGGCCAGGACTTCCTTTTGCGGGACAAAGCGATTAGAGCGAAGAAGAATTTCCAGAATGCGGTCAAAAAGGCTAAGGCGGCACACTGGAGGACCTTCCTCGAGGATGTGAAAAAGAATGACGTATCGACAGCTCATCAATTTACCAAGGAGAAACTTGGCTCCAAGGTCCCTGGCTCAGGACAATGTGACGATGCAGCAGCCCTAGGCCAGACCATTATGACCCACTTCTTTCCACCCAACCCTGACCCAGTTCAAGTGTGCCCTCCCGTTTGGATACTTTTGAACGATGAAGAGAAAGTTGATGCACAAGACATTGCCAATGCACTTGCAAAGTATAGCAACAAATCTGCCCCTGGGCCAGATCAGGTGCCCTACTCGGTTTGGAAAGGAATTCATCGACTCGACTATCGAATCATTCCCGACCTCATCAATCACCTGCTTACATGGTCTATACACCCTGACAGCCTCAAGAGATCTTTATGTATCCTTTTCCCGAAACCAGCGAAGGAGGACTACGAGGCGGTAGCAAACAATAGGGTTATTGCCCTGATGCAGACATTCTCGAAGATAGTCCAGATAATAATCAACACACGGCTGATACAGTTTGCTAAAGGAGCTGGCCTTTACTCGTTAAGACAGACAGGCAGTCTTCCACAGAGAGCTACGTTTGATGCCGGCATCTCATTACTACATTGGGTCCAGGAGGCGCGAGCTGCAGGGCGTCGAGTTAGCTCTATATTCCTTGATATCAAGGCTGGCTTCGACAAAGTCGATAACAGGACCCTTCCTAGAAGGTTGCGGAAATTCGGTACACCCAGGTACATGGTTAGGTGGATTTCGAATTTCATATCCTACAGAGAATGCGCGATAGTCTTCCCAGGATCTCCAAGGGCGATGACGTGCGTTAATACCGGTATACCACAGGTATCTCCACTGTCGCCGATCCTATTTGTAATCTATGTAGAACCTCTACACGAGTACAATCACGACAGGTCCCGATTTATTTCCTCTTATGTCGACGATATCCAGGTTACGGTGGAATCCGGCTCTTGGATTGAGAATACACGAACTCTCGAAAGACACTTCCGATGGCTAGACAGCAATGGCAACAGCATACGGTTGTATATCTCACCAGCAAAGACAGAACTGATACATTGGAGGACCCTGCGAGACAGAGCCCACACATGTGAATTGGGAATCAGAATAGGGGACACCTTCATCGAACCAGCCTAGAAAAGTGTCAAATGGCTTGGGTTTCACTTCGAAACAAACTTCGGGACCAGGACACACTTCACGAGACGGCTTACGCTGGCCCAGGCGGCGTTTGATCGGATAAACAGACTGTCTACCCCCTGGGGCAGATTGTCTCCCTATAGTGCTAGACGGATGGCTAAAGGTTGTTCAAATTATGTGTATTGGCACAATCTTATAGCATGAGTACGAAAATACAACACAGTATTAAGAGTATACTATGTGTACGCTTGTGTGAGGAGTATTGTAGTATGAAGGTAGATTGGTAGTAGTTCTTGTCCTTAATTAACAAAAACAAAGTAGGCGGCAACCAGCTATTTATACAGGTGCGTATCCTCCATGTACTCAGTAAAAAATAGGGAAAACATTGTAAGAAAGATAAGTGCGAACATGTTTGACCCTGAAAAACTACCAGGAAATCCCAATAAAATATGCGTAATCAGAAGTCGTATGCGCGAAATAAACGGAAAGATAACACATGATACATGACCGGTAAAAGGTCACTCTACATGGAAAGATAACCGAGAAATCCCGCACATAACATAAGAAATATACGCATCAATTCTCAAACATTATCATAAAATATAACGGAGAATATGATATACCCTAGCTGTAGCAATGTCCGTAGTTTCCCTGAGTAAACTAGAAATAACCAAGCAGAGATATAAACAATATTACCATAGGATATATACATATGAAACGAATTGAAGAATTTCAACACTTCCCCTCATTATCTACAGCCCAACAATCTCATCATCCCTTCATGTGCCGGTTTCGCAAGTACCTTGGTACAAATGTCGGCAAGGTTTTCCGATGACGCAACCTTCCGGAGTGTGAAAGAACAGTTAATGATCTCTTCTCGTATTTTGTGAAAATGGATATCGATATGTTTTGTTCATTCGTTAAGTTGACGGTTGTTTGCCAGAAAATTTGCTCCGGTATTGTCGGCATGTAAAGCGATCGGTGTTGTAATCCGGATGTCACTGAGACCTTTGATGTACCATTGGATTTGTCTTGCTGCTAGGGACATAGCTACATATTCCGCTTCTGTAGTAGATGTTGCAACTGAGGCTTGCTTCTTGGACCGCCAGGATATACAGGCGTTGTTAAAAAGTATAACATACCCTGAAAAGGAGCGGCGGGTATCAAGACAAGCTTCAAAATCCGCTTCCAAATAGGTGTTCATAGCGTTTGTAGTTGTACAAGGGTAGAAGAGTCCAATGTCTTTTGTACCGTGAATGTACCAAAGGACGTGTTTAGCGGCCTTTAGGTGGATTTCGGTAGGGCAGGAAGAAAATTGTGAGAGAAAGGATATTGTATACGCTAGATCGGGTCTGGTGCCAGTAGTCAGGTACATAAGTGATCCTATTATCGATTGGTATATTGACATGTCCGGTATCTGTTCATCCACTGTCCCTCTCCGTAGTTGAATGCCTTTGGGTAAGGGGGTAGAGACTGGCCATGAGTTATCTATACCATATCGCTCGAGGACTGACTTGATGTATCGTTGCTGGGTAAGATGTATCCCGTCTGTTGTATAGGCGATGTGTAAGCCAAGTAAGAATGTAGCTTCCCCTAAGTCTGTGATCTCAAATGCCGTTTTCAGGTCTTCTAGGAGAAAAGTAGCTAGGGGAGTGTTGGCCGAGAATATAGCGATGTTGTCAACGTAAACTGATAGGTATATGTCGTGTTTACCGTGAACAAACATGCCTGGGTCAAGGGCGGATGTCGCAAAACCTTTGGATGTTAAGTATCTGGCAAGGAGTGCGTACCATTCGTTCGCAGATTGCTTAAGTCCATAGAGACATTGATTAACTCGCCATACTTTGTCTCCATTACCGAACCTAGGTAACGGTCGCATGTAGACTTCTTCTTTCAACTCACCATAAAGGAATGCAGATTTGACATCGAATTGCCGTGGTCGCCATTTGTTTTTAGCACATATTGCAAGGAGGAAGGGAAGCGATTCATATCGGATGACCGGAGCGAAAGTATCCTTAAAGTCAAAACCCTGTACTTGTGAGAATCCTTTGGCAACAGCCCTTGCACAGTACCTTTCTAATGTACCATCAGCATTTCGCTTGGTCTTAAAGACCCATTTACTGTCAATAATCTTGCGTCCTGTAGGTTTGTCTACTTCATCAAAGGTACCACTTTTCTCAAGTGCCTTTATTTCCTCGTCCATAGCGTGGGTCCATTGTTCCTTAAGCGAGCTGTTCACTGCTTGGGTATAGGTCTTGGGATCCTCGTCAGATGGTACAGGGACATTTCTGCCAAAGTATTGTGGTGGGCGAACGGTTCTGCCAGATCTGGTCCGTATCTCTGGAGGATTTTCCGGTTGTACTTCTTGTACAGGAGGTTCCGGTGTTTCTTTAGGAGTTTGGGGACGGTCATAAATTCAGGATGTTCAGGCGGTGGAGGTGGATGTACTTCAATGGTTGGTTTGTCAACTGCTTTCTGTAGCAGAGTTTTATCGTGTGCCAGTGTTCTTTGGTAGGAAGGTGGGTAGACTGTTGCAAAGGTCTCTGATGAGGGTGCAGGTTCCTTTGGATCAAGAGGTAGTATTGTCTTGGTTGTCCAGTGGAGCTGTTGCATTTCTGAGATTTTGTGCAATGATGGTATGTATATGCGGTATATTTTGCTGGAGGAAGTATATCCAACAAGGTATCCTTCTATGGCCCGGGGATGTAACTTTGTTCCTGGTTTTCTGATCTCCTTAGGTATGTGGACAAAGCATTTGCTCCCATAGGGGCGTAGGTGGTTTACTAACGGTTTCTTGTTGTAGAGAGATTCATAGGGTGTTAGCTTTCCTATGGATCGGTTAGGGAGGATGTTCCTGAGGTATACAGCTGTTCAAAACTGCTTCGGCCCATAAACGCGGTGTAAGACCTGATACCGTAGAGCGTGTAGATGTGATTATGGTCCTATTGTACCGTTCGGCAACGCCATTAGATTCATGAAAGTAGGGAGGTATTTTGTCATGTATGATACCCAGTTTTTCAAACATGGTTGTCATATCTTTGTTGACATATTCTCCTCCATTATCGGTTCTGAATCGTTTAATAGTAGTGTTGTCCTGGGTGTGTCTTTCTTTGATGAATTAGTTGAACACTTTAACGGTATCGGATTTGGCTTTAAGAGGATAAATTCAAGTGTACCGTGTACAATCATCAATAAAGGTGACATAGTACCAGGAGTTTCCGAAGGAAGGGGTTGTGAATTTTCCACTAAGATCAGAGTGAATTAAATCATAGGGATTTTCACATCTTTTGGCTATAGATTCGGGTTTGCGTTTAGTTGATTTGGACGTAATGCAGGTTTCACACTGCCAGTCTTTCGGGACTTCGGGAATAGTTGGATTGTCTGAGTAGTTGGTACTTTTGAGGTAGGATGGTGAAGGATGTCCAAAGGCTTCGTGCCACTGTTGGTAAGTCATCTTCTTCGCCACTACTTTCTCTTCTTGCACAACATAATCTGGACCGTCAAGCTTTCCCCATATCACTTCTGTTTTATTCTCCCTGTATACAAACATATCCGCCCCTTTACTACACAAAGAAAAACCATTCCCCAAAGAAACAATAGCGCGCCATGACAACAAGTTACTTTGACCTAGCTTCGGAACCCAGAGAACATGTTTGAGGAACACAGGGGCTACATGACCGTTTGAAGTTTTGGCCATGAGCTTGACAGTTCCTCGACCACATGATTCTATTACCGAATCATCACCTAACTTAACAGTCCCTGTACTTGGTTCGAAGTTTATCAGAAGGTCTAGGTTGCTTGTCATATGTGAGCTTGCACCTGTATCGATTACCCAGTTGTGTGGGTGAGGTGTCTTTTGCGTAGAGAGGAGGGATGTGGACGTACTGACCGGTTCAGATAATTCCTCTTTGCCGATCCTTGCTGAACTAACAGCTTTCTTTTCCTTCTTCTTTTGGTTGTCGCTCTTGAGTTTGTTACACTCATTCCAGGTATGTCCCTCAGCGCGAGCAGTGGGGTAATACTTTTTGCAGTAGGTACATTCCTTGGCTGTGGCCGCAGGTCTCCGGGGAGGTTCCCTTCCTTTTCCTTTGACATCTGCGCTTTTATACGCTTTGTCGTCCCCTGGGTTAACCGAGGGTCTCATGTCTAACAACTTGTTGTAGACATGGTCGTAAGGTCCTCCTAGGTTTGGAGGTTGTCGACAATGTTACTCATTGACTCCGGAAGGGAGCGGAGAAGAACTGCTGCTTTGGCTTCGGGTGATTCGAATACCGATTTGAATACAAACGGTAGAGCATATCGGTCATCGGCAGAGGAGGAGGAGCAACGGTATTGCATTCGATTCCAGAGGGTATAGTTCTTGATGATATGGTCTGCAATAGGTGCAGAAGTATCATACTTGGTATCGAAGACAGCGTTGAGTTGTTCGAAGAAGAAGGTGGTGGTTTCTCTAGCAAATTTATCTTGGAACGCTTTCCAGATAGCGGGGGGTGTTTTGTGGCTGGCCAACAAAATGAGCCATTGGGGGTCAATCGTTTCAAGGAAGTAGGCCGGGAGCCATTGGTATCGATCGCGAAATTCATCTAATCTCTCAGAGTTATTATTTCCATCCTCATCCTCTTCTTCCTCCGGTAGAGTTTCCTTTTCCGTTACTATGTCCCAGCAGTTATATAAAGTAAAGACATATTCCGAGATATCTCGCCAGGTACTGTAGTTATCAGGGCCAGTGAGCTTTGGGATGGAGCTCAATTTGTAACTGGGTGCCCAACTACGTTTGGAGTTGTTGGCATAAGATCTGGGGTTTGGTGCAGGAGTTTCTGGAGGAGGAAGGGTGGTTTCTGCTGTGGCCATTTTTGCTCGCTAAAGGCAAAGTGACTTTGGTTGCTAAGTACCAGTACTTTGCTTTGCACTTGCGAGTGGTTGCAGCTAGAAAATTGCACATTCCGTAAGGACTCGGATTTAGTGAGGGAGGAAAACTCGGACTTTAGTGTGGAGCGTTAAGACTTTTCGTATCGATTTGCCAAGAATGTTTCGCCAAGACCTTTCGTATCGATTTGCCAAGAATGTTTGGCCAAGAACATTTCGTTTCGTGAACGATGTTTCGTTTCAACCGATGTTTCGTTTCGAGTGAAAATGTTTCGATGTTACAGGAAATATTTTTCGGTATAAGAGGTTTGTTTCGTTTCGGAAGGAATTTCTTTCTTGGTGAAAGAGGATAGCGTTTAACTGCAAGTCGTAAAGCTATGTATCTACCGGGCTTATAACCAGTACAAATTATGTGTATTGGCACAATCTTATAGCATGAGTACGAAAATACAACACAGTATTAAGAGTATACTATGTGCACGCTTGTGTGAGGAGTATTGTAGTATGAAGGTAGATTGGTAGTAGTTCTTGTCCTTAATTAACTAAAACAAAGTAGGCGGCAACCAGCTATTTATACAGGTGCGTATCCTCCATGTACTCAGTAAAAAGTAGGGAAAACATTGTAAGAAACATAAGTGCGAACATGTTTGACCCTGAAAAACTACCAGGAAATCCCAATAAAATATGCGTAATCTGAAGTGGTGTGCGCGAAATAAACGGAAAGATGACACATGATACATGACCGGTAAAAGGTCACTATACATGGAAAGATAACCGAGAAATCCCGCACATAATATAAGATATATATGCATCAATTCTCAAACATTATCATGAAATATAACCGAGAATATGATATACCCTAGCTGTAGTAATGTCCGTAGTTTCCCTGAGTAAATTAGAAATAACTAAGCAGAGACATAAACAATATTACCATAGGAAATATACATATGAAACGAATTGAAGAATTTCAACAAAGGTATCATTATCCCTACAATGTTGTACGGGAGTGAGTTCCTGGATCCCACACTAGCTATGCAGAGAAAAATGGAGGTATTCCTCAACCATGTAAGCAGATGGATTACGAACTGTTTTTACGATATAAATACGGTGGCGCAGGCAAGTGAGGCCTGCCTCATACCACTGGAACTATACCTAGAACAGGTTCGGGATATGGCAGCTATTAGGTTTACGCCTGCGATCCATGACAACAACATTGCGACTGCTCTATTACCCCCTGGTTTCCCAACAGGGCAGTCTTACAGATACCCCATCAACCGCAGGGCAGCTTTCGATCGCCCTGGGGGAATGAAACCTAAGACTTGGGACTCCACCTCCATTACATCTCCTCAGAGGGTGCTACCGCTTGATGGCATAGCGCGACGAGCACGACTTCTCTTTATGTAGTGGCCAGTTCCTAGAAAACTAAACCTTTGGTCTCCCCCTGATGCATCGGAGTGCGAACTCTACGACGATGCCCTTAAGTCAGTAAGGGAAGCTATTCACAAGAAATGGACCCACGGACAATATCCAGCATATTACCCGTATAGGCCCCCCTTTAGGTCGTGCTAGAGGTTCATGTCACTCCACAAGTTCACAACAACTAGACTCCATCAGATGAGGTCCGGGAATAGCTATCTCAAAGGCCAGAGAGGATAGAGGAATGCGGATTCAGATCCCACCTGCCCTAGGTGTGGGGCGGAGGAGGAAACCTTCGAACATGCGGTGGCCTTGTGCCCGAACCTGGCTCCGGCCAGGGAAGGTTATCAAGCCAACTGCTTTGACATTGGTGGTTATTCCGAGGTTTGGAAGAACAGAACGAAAGTTTGGGGACTTATGAAGGATTTGAGTTCATTTGTTTCTATTAATCATGTGAATTTCCCAAGGGTGATAGTTGAACCACCCTTTACTGGGACGGATCAGGTTAGATCATGACGATTTTATGTGCATGAAGATTTATTGAAGTTTTCTTTAATGGGAACAAGATTAACATTGATTGATTTCCTTTGGGACTTATTAGTTTTGGTTTGAATTTTATTTCCTTTATTTGTGTTTTGATTTGGGGTTTTTATGTGTTATGGGATCCTTCCCGCCTACACCGGTTGTACCCTAGGAGATGAGTTTGTCTTGTACCTAAAATCATACCACGGATTTAACGAAAAACAAAATGGCAGACCCTACCATGCAGCATGTAAGTAGCACATCGCGTCCGTTTTACCACATTTCGACAATACTTCTCTGTGTTGTATCACTTCGCATCATATCGCTTCACTCTCACTTTTTTGCTGTAGCTAGGTTCAGAATAACCTATGTGAGTCCGTGTGTCTACGGGGGTGGGTGCCATATGTGATTGGGCGAGTGTGTGTGTATGTGTAAACCTAATTTCCATTCTTTCTACGGTCGCCGTTGCCGACATTGACCTAACTAAAGGTATTCCATAGCATCTTGGACCACTCCCGCCAGACCTCGACCCCCATCAAGGAAGTCTACCGCTTCCGCCGTTGCCTAGCCAATACTTAAACAAAAGAAACCCTACTCCCTCCTCTCTGCCTTCCCTCCACAAAGGATATCCTTCATACAAATGAAACTGATACCTGCGCCCTTGGCTCTGTGATTGATTATATAAGAAAATCCAACTTCCACCTTGCCCCCTTCCATCTCCTTCTTGACGAAACCCATCCCTGCCCCCATGGCCCCATGGTTGTAGACTTAGAAAATGCTTCTGAGAAAGGAAACCCACTCCTACCTCTCTAAGCCACATGGTCGTGTACATAAGGAAACAACAAAGCAAATACTGCATGACTCCTATCAACCACAGGATCTATTGTCGACTGTGACTCACTTGGGGTTGCCCATCCCGTTTCACTCTCATCCACTTTCAGGCTGGGTCATAGGTCCTTGTATGGGCCTTAACAGGCAGATTGTCACGATGGATCTGTTTGCGGCATACAGGGCAAGGTCTCCTGGCTGGCAGTTTGCCTCCTCCAGGTCCCTGTGTAGTCTGTGACAACGGCAGATTAATGGTTGCTTCCATGACTTCGGCATTCTTCCCGTCCTGGGCTTCAAGACTGTGTTTAGGTTTTGGTTCAGGGGGGCCAGTCGTGGACCAATTTACCAACACCGCTTAGGCTTTGTACGAGTATAGGTTTGCCTGGGTGGGTTTGTTGATGCTGAAGAATTTCTTGAAGTGATCTGGGGAGATCAAGTCCCTGTCGTATGGACTTTGTCTCCTATGTCAGATTATTCTGTCTAATGGCCATCCAACAGTGGCTTGTAATTCAATATATAGACTAAGCAGCCTGGCGGGTTGCGGATTGGAGGTGCTTGTATTTGGCCCTAGGTCACCCAAGGTATTTGTCCTCTTCCGAGATGACGGTCACTTGCCACTAATCACAGGTTTGTTCTTAGATCCATCACTTTACCTAGTTGTAGCTAAAGGAGCCAATGATGAGCTCTTTTTGCTTAGACTAGTTTGTCAATATCTGGCTCTATGTGATATATCAGTCCCTAGTATTGCCTTTTAGGGCCTGTAGTTTGATCCTGTATGTTGTCATGAGGGCTAAGGGCATGATTCACAGTTCAGCATGTATCACTACTGTTGGACTCTTTTTCTGCAATCTGTAGACTCTACTTACTATGTTGTTGAGTAACCTTTGAGCTTCCCTAATCAAGCTCTTATTGCTTCAGGTTTTGAGGCCATATGTTAGCAGGGGCAGGAAGAAGCCCTTGAGTAGCCATAGTGTAGTCCAGGTGTTAAATCCCCCCATGGTATATCTTGCAGTCAGGGAATAGATATTGTGCCCTGATTTGGTAGCATAGTTGATCCAGGGTGTGACATTGTAGTTCCACTTGAGGTCATCTCTGAAATAGTAGCCTAACTATATCAGCATCTTCTTTTCCCCAATTGGGTGGGTGTGCATGGTGGGGCAGAGTTTCAGGAAGTCCTTGGTGTTGACATGTGGCTTCTCTGCCTTATTTGATCAGAAGGAGTAATGATGATCTATGGCTCTCTGAGTCAGTCGTGTCATGGCCTCTTGGTGTGCCAGACTTCCTTCGTGCTGGTTCTAGTATATGGTTGCTATTAGGAACTCATATACCTATCTCAAGATAAACTTATTAGTGCTAGCATTGTTGGTCGTGTGGAGGCATGTGAGTTCCTTGACACTAAGGAGGTAGGAAATGGGGGACAGGGGTGATCGTTGGAGAGTGCCGACATTGGTGGCAATGACTCATAAGGTTTTACTATTATACCTGTAGCTGGCAGCACAGCTAGTGGCCCAATATCCAACCCATTGGCCTAGGTGTTTGAACTTGGTGGTAAGGAGGTCGCAGCATTCCTGCATTTGTAGGTGATCAAGACCCCCTAGATGTCCAACGTGGTAATGCACGCATGAGTATGTTTGCTGGAAGACAGGTAGTAGTCGAGTGTCTGTATGACATCTGTGGTTCCATACTCTTTCCTTACTCCAAACATGTTGTCCACAAAGAATTGTAGCGCAGAAATTGGTATGAGTGCTGTCGGTGCCTGGGTTGTTGGCAGTATTGACTGTAGTTGGATTGGCCACCAACTCTTTACCACTGTGAATGTTGCTTTGAGGGGCTTGGGATCGGAATAGTGGTACTCCTTGTTCAGGAGTCGGGGATCTCACAAATCCATACCTAGTTCATTGTTTTCAGGAAGAGTGATTCCCTATGTTTTCTGAAGTCTTGGACCAACCTAGTGTTGATATTGTGGGGGCCAGTCGCGGCTCCGTTTCGTACCTGTGTAATGGGTGTATCTTGGAGCCAGATGTGCAGCTCTTGTGCCACCGTAGTGAGTATAGTTGGTACCAATCTTTCCTCAACTCCATACAGGGCTTGCTGGAGTGCCTTGGTCATATAACTGTGTTCGCTAACAGTTGATCCATTTGGCCTTACTAAGGTGGGAATAGGCTATTTGCTCTGCTGGGGTTTAATGCTGGGGAAACATTCTGGGTCTGTATCCTCTTGATGGATTTTGGCGTTGGCTGCCATCTTGGCTTCAGCTATAGCTTGCCTGTAGGTTTTGTTAAGCATTTTCTGTATAAGAGTGTCTGATCTTTCTTCATGGGCCACTGGCAGTATCTCCCTCTTGGTGCCCAGGTCTTATTCCCAGAAGGCCTTAGCTTTGGTGTGGCTACTTGGGGTATGAGTGAGAATAAGGCAGCTCAAGCTTATCTGTACTGCCTCAGGGTTACATTATTACTCATCGATTATTAGCATTGCTGTTCAGTTGGGGTCTCAGTTTGCTTTATGGTCACAGAGGTGGTTAATACCAGCTAGAATTCAAACTAGTACGGACTTGATTCATATTGCCATTTAGTAGGCTGAGTGGATATCCTGTTTGCTGATCTTGACATACGAGGAAGCTGCTGTAAGGACCACATCAAGGTCTGTTCTGTTGGGGTTGAGGGTGTTAGAGGGGTGTGTGATCGTGTAGGGGTTGTTAACACCAAGGCCCCTTTGTTGCATCCAATTATACAGGTCAGTGTAGGCTGTGTTTTGATGTCCATAGCTCCATGAGACAGGGAGTGGATTAAAGTCCCCTATTAGAATATTGTTGCTGCCTTAGAGGTGCTATTCATTGTCTGTATCGAAGTTCTTTGCCCAAGGTCTCTGGTAGGCGAAGATCATCTCCTGGCTACAGTTACAGGGTTGCCAATTCGGTACTATTAAAGTGTCAAGGCCATGCTCATATCGAGATAATTGGAGATGTATCAAGAAAGCTAAGTAAAAAGTATAATAAAACATAAAGGTTTGCGAAGGCTTGTTAAATGAATATCTCAATAACTTAATATTAGGTAAAAGTCTCTTCTCCAGTGCTTGATGATCCCCTAACTAAGGGGGTTTTTGTTTTATTGTCACATATAATCACTGTTAATATACAGGAAGTGGCATACAGTACTAGCTATTGCAAGAACGAAACATTAATATCAAACATGCAAATGAAAAAAAAAAGAAATAACCGCACAGATTCTTCTCTTGTGATGATCCTACAGTCACTGAGCAGAACAATCGCGACTAATTCAAAAAGTAACAAGTGAAATGAAATCAAATGAAATCATAACAGTTAGGATAGATACAAGAAAGAAGGAAAAATACTCAGTCAGAGTCATAGTCAGTTGAAAAAGAGGCAACAGTAGTGTGTACCACTAGCATAGTAGGTGGAAAATTTGTGTGTGTTGCACGAATATATGAGTCAAGACGTAGGATGAGGTTTAGGTCAGTCCAAAGCGGTGAGCTATACCCTATCGAGGACAGTTGCGGAAGGTAAAGCTGGTATTTTGGACTTGGAGGGGTAGTGGAGGATTGCATGCTCAAAGGTCTCATCCATTGAGACGCAAGAGTGACAGGTAGGTGAGCGGTCTACATTACTCCAGGAGGGCTCGGCCATAAGATATGTCTTGCCAGCTGGCATTTGATGAATCCTTCCAGCTGTAAAGCTATCGTGGCCCATAAAGGCATGTGTGTGCAAGGACGGTTTATACCAGTAGTACATAGGGGTTGGAGACAGGAGGGTCAAATCTGAGAGGAGGTCCTTTCTGCAGTCTTCTACGATCAGCTTGTTGGAGACAGCGCCTGGAATAGGAGGAGGGAGGGGCAGAAACCTGGCCTTGCAGGAGGTGGGAGTTTATCTGAGGGAGCTCAACACCATCTTTGGTCACTTTAACAAGTAGGTAGCATATTCCATCAATTGGAATGTGGAAGCAGAGAGCAGGGAAGGGCCTGAATTGGTGCAATCAGAGGGCGAAGTAGTGGGCCCTGAGGGCGCGATGGAGGGGGCTGGATGAATCTTTGCCTTGTAGGGAGAGAATTAAGAACATAAGTGCGGCAGGTGTACAGCGGTTAGGTTAATTTTAGAAGGGGAGCAAGTAAGGCGGTGTGCACATCAGTAAAAAATATGTTTTGCGTCCAGTACTCCTTGTGTGTCTGATACTCTAGAAGATGTAAAGGTAAACTGACAATTAGGGTTGACGCGCCTGGATGTAATACATCTGAATGCGCCCCTTTTGCATACAGATACACTAGACGTCCTCCTGGAGACCTTCTCTAGAAATTTACCATACAATCCAGGCCCTAGCTATTTGACTCCACACCCCTGTGGACACTTGTTCCCTCTTTCTGACTCATCTCTGCTTACCAATCCCTTCTTCTGGAGCCCCTCCCTATCTTCTACCCCGTCTCCATTCCTCCCCCGCAATAGCTTGTTTTGTTCCTGCTTTGTCTACATTTCGCCTCATACTCTATTCCCAAGTCCTGATACCTTCGACTCTCCCTCTGATGACACTGTAGCTGCACCTCCTACTAACTCTATCTTCCAATATCACTTCGTATTATCCTGCATCCATTGGACGTCTTCATTCAACGACTGCTTTTCGTTGGCACCTTGTCTGTAATCACCAAGTACTTCTTTCTATGGACTAGATATCTCCAAACACTTTCCCCACTCTCTCCGATGTCGCGGTAGTCATCCTCCAGTTTTCAATATTCTCATATCTTACTCTATATTAATTGATAAGTCGGATGTATTCACTGAGTCTTATAAAATTTCATATTTCGTCAGTCTCTATCTTCTATCTGCTTGCACTATCCTTGCTTCCCAAGATCTTCAATAACAAGTAACCTCTACCAGACTCCATTTGCTAGCCCTCACGAAAACTAACTTCCCTAGACAGAGTTCTAACCTGTATGATCTACTATTATTTTCTCCTAAGTTACATGAATAATATACTAACATCAATACCCATCTTTGTCCTGGTCATTTGCACCAGTTTCCTCTGGCTGCTGTATCAAACCTACATGACTGCTGACTAAACCAGGGGCTGTTAAGCCTGATAGCGGGTCTTGCACTGCTAGCTATTGTGTTTCATGCTGGCTATAACCTCTTGAAGTTGTCCGTGAGAGACTGACTCTGATGGAATGATCTCCATCCTGCTCTGGATTGATTACGAACTCACGGCACAAAGCATTAAGTTGCCCAAATATCTGTCGATCATATCTACACACGTTCTCTGATCCTTTCCTATTCTATCCCCTAATTCGTTCGGTATCTACTAGATGATTTGAGTTAAGAAAACCTGATGCCTATGGGCCTAAGTTCGTAACTCTTGTTCCAGCAGCCCTGTCATTGGTTTAGCCTAATTACCACCCACCTTGAGTCGATATTTTTTATCTTAACTGAAAGAACGGAACTGTGTCAAATTGATGTCGTCAACAAATATTCCAGTCTGTAGGCACCACAAAGTATGACACAACAATGCTACAGTCAGGCAAAGAAACTGCATGTTAATATTCCCTAGGAATCCTTGATATATTGTCACTCTTCTTTTCTTGACAGAATAAAATTGTGCATATATGACACCTTGAATCTGTGGGGCTAGGAAACTAAGAGAAAGTGCCTTGTGGTAATGTTAGGCAAATCTAGTCTAACTGAGGACTAGAATAATCTTGAAAAATGGGCAGCAAGTATACCTGATACCTGTTTGCCGTGCAAGTAAACCGGTCTTTCTGAAGTAAGTACTCTACCCATTGTGCCCAGGCTATATGATCCTCCATATCAAGCTTATAGAGTAATGTTACAGACTTGTTTGCACAATGCAAATATTGGGATCTACATGTACTGTGCTTTGGTCGAATCTGCGAAATTAGTAGTCAGCAGCCTGCATATTCAGTTATTCCAATTTAGGAAACCTTAACTGCTCATTTGAGGTTGGTATTGCATCGGAAAAGCTCCAAATCCATAATTCTTGCCAAGGATGATTTAAACACATATATATCATTTCGGTCAGTGTAATTGGGTTTGGAAACGGATCCGGGAATAGTTTCCAGTCCCACATTAACTCTAGGGCTTTGATTTAAAGGGTAAGCTCAATCCTTACAGCTATATTTCGTCGGCTGCTGGTTACTACTGGGAATGCCAGGCTAAATTCTGCAGATCCTAGTCGTGAATGACTTGGTGTTGTGGTTGATGTTACTGGTAGATTTGGTTAGGAGGCTGGTCCGCTGGTTGCTATAGATAATAGATTTTGACTAACTCATAATAGCCCTGTTATTTTCCTTCCCGGAAAACGACATATAATCTTTTCCAACCTGTAACAAGTGTACATGTCCTGGTACCTCTATTCCAACTCCCGTTAGCATTTCCTTTGTCAGATTACATTTATTTGATTGTTTTCTTTTGCATTTGATCTCCCTACCGGAATCTCTAGATTCCGGCGCCCTGATTACTGTATGCTTTCCAGGATCGGCAGGATAGTGCCCCAGGAGTTCCAAGGGAAGGAACAGGTCATGTATACCAGCGTTAGGATATAGGCAGTGTTGTGGGAAAGCCCCAGGCTTTCCAGGACTCCAGCAGGGCCAAAGGATTCCTGTAGCTGTACACTCACCGGTAATGATAGTGGCTGCGGGTTTCCAGAGCCTCAGCTCTTGCAGGAAAGATTTCATTTATTTTAGAGTGGTCTCCTGGCTAGCAGGAGACATCAGACTTCAGACCGATGCCTAGACAGTGAATACACTTGGTTGAACGGCGATCCTATTGTTTCCCTTCGCTCTATAAACCATTCTATTATACTTCCTTTGTCTTCGCCTCTCAGCAGGCCTCCCTTAAACACCAAAGCGATAGCAGGCTACTGCTTAGGCTCTATTGTATAACCGTTCACACTGGCTAGCGCCTGTTATACAACCTTAGGGTCTGGGTAACTGTCATAGTCATCATTGATAGTTAAGATTCGAACTAATGCCCATTTATGGCTCTTTGTGCACCGCCGCCTGCTCCCGTTTCTTCACCATAAGCATCTAGTTCTATTAAGCCAACCTACTCACTCTCTACACTCAGACTACCAGTACCCTCATCTTCCCCATCTTGAGAGTCCATACTATTTTCTGCAACCTCCAAACCTTTAGCTCCATCATGCTGATAATCACGTGGTATAATCTCAAGTCGTGATGCAACCAATCCCGATGTTGATCTTCAATGACTTGTGGCCCAACCAGAATTAAGAAAAGGCAAAGCAGAGGGTGTTACAGCCAATACCACCTTAGTTCCAGATTTTCAGATATGTCCTCAGCGGACGTCTTTTTGTTTATGTTTATGCTGATGGGATGGAGGCAGTCTGCCAGCTTAGGCCTTGACTATTGTGGCATTGTGATAAGGTGAATAGAGGGATAATTAGATTGAGCAGTGTTGGCAAACGATGATTGTGTCAAGGAACATATTATATTTGATGATATCTGAGGCAGTGTTAAAGAGGTTTATATTTAGCAGACAGAAAAGGTCTGCATGCCTTCTTACAAGGGTCTCATATTCTCATACTGTCACTCACTTTCTGATCAATTACATTCATATATTTATCACACAAACCAGACTTGCATATTTTTGCTATTACCAAGATATGAAGGATTAGATTCAGCAAACCTCGTAGGAGTTGGCAGAGTGAAGGGCAGATCAGGATATGCTAAGCGCACTATTCTAGTTCTGGTAAGGTTGTCCAGCGGAGTGTAACAATTGAGCTGAAGATTCTTAAGGACTAATTTAGTGCACAGCTATGGCTAAACTAAGGGGTAGCAAATAAAAAAAAGCTAGGACAGAAAAGACTCTAAGTTGGCTATTGTCAGTGAAAAACAGTAGGAAAAAACTAGATTACAAAGTTCTGAAAACAAATTAACAAAGCAACAGACAAAGCCTAAGCATTGAACCTGGCCAAACAATACCAGCCCCTACCAGCAGCCCCCCCACCCCCTTACCCAGACTTCAATACCACTAAATATGCGGGAGCAGATCCCTCTCTCCCGCCCTCTCCCTTTCTTACCTCCTCCTCTTAGTCATCATCCTCATCCTCATCCTCATCCTCATCCTCTTGCTCCTCCTCCTACTATTGCTCCACCTTGACAGTGGGCTCGACCAGGTCATCCTTGAAATTCAGGGGACAGAATGACAGGCCGTCCACGGTAGGAGTTGCTTCCTCATCTGCGTTGCGATAGTAGCGGAAGGGAAGGTACTGGGTATCGTTTGGCATGCCCAATCCCTAGCAGATGCAGACGTGGTGGCATGCTCGCATTACGATCATCTCCGAGATCAGCAAAAGATCATCTGGATCATTGAAGAGTAAGAGTCTACCATACTGGGTCGTACCAAGGAGCTGCCGATACCTGACTTGGTGCCCAAGGACTCAGTCGATTGCCCCAAGCAAGTTCTCCAGGGTCGGTACAACCAGTTCCTGCTAATGGAGCAAGTAGTGGGGCTTCCACTAGTTATTGTATTGTGCTAGTGCAAGCGGTTCGCTGGCACGGACTACAGAAGGCATATCGATCCAGAGGCAAATGTAGCATAGGATACCCATACCTGTAAGATTCATCCTGGTGTATATATTAAATGTTAGGTGCTGATATCTTTAGGGAACTTACAATCATTATTGGCGGGGACAGCGGTTGGAAAAGGGATTGCAGGTAGAATGGCCTGGATCTTTGATCAAACTGTAGGCAAATATTTTTTTGCCACATCCTGGAGCAAGTAATCCTCACATTCCGAAAAATGTCTACCCCACGCTGTGTCTCGCAACCAGTATTTGGCCCTACCACTGCTCGCAATTGACTTAACGGTGAGCTCGTATACTTGGAGCCTTGACCATAACTATGCACTTGAGCTCTGGAAGCAAAGGATCCCCTCCTACTCCATCTGGCGCTTGACTGCTTTCTTTCAAGTACGGTACTCCAGACTGAAAGTGCCCAGGTTTGGAAAGCGGCAGAAGTGCTGGCTCCACAGAATATTACACTCATTTTAGTGATCCGCCGTTCTTGGATAAACGAGGCGGACCTTATCGTGGCAATGTAGTTACTGGTGTGGTGACAGAGTAAAAAAGTGTTAGGTCTAGGGCGGGGTTGAATTATCATCAGATAAAGTTTGTCCTCTGAAATATCAAGTTAGCTTTGAAGAAAATAAAATCGAATGTAAAAAAGATAATTAGAAAGAAGAGGAAGCAGAAGTGTGTTGGAAAAAGTGCCACTTTTGTTGTGGGGGTATGGAGGGTTGGAAGGGTTGGGAGGGTTGAAGGAGGGGTTGAATTATTTTCGGACAAACTTGGTCCGCTGGAATATCAAGTCAGATCCAAACAAATAAAGTTGTATGCAAAAAAAAAGTTTAAAGAGGTAACGAAACAGAGTTATGTTGGAAATATAATGTTTTTCTCGGGAGAGTAGGGAGGGTTGAGTGGGGTTGAATTATCTTTGGACAAATACAGTCGGCTGGAATATCAAGTTAGCCCAACCAAATAAAGTTGTATGCACTAAAGAAATTAAAGAGGAGACGAAGTAAAGCTACTTTAAAAATATACCGATTTTGATGGGAGAGTCTGGAGGGTTGCGAAGGGGGGTTGAACTATTTTGGGACAAAATTGACCAGTTAGAAGATTAAGTTAGTTTTGAATGTGGTAACGTTGAATATGAATGGGGAGTTGAAGGAGGAGGCAGAATTGCAGGGGAAATATACGAAAAATAGGAATGGGGTGAGAGGTAGCTGTGACGAGAATTGTTAGCCGTCAAACTTGTAAAAGTTCGGTATATTGTGGAAGGGTTGTGTTGGGTGTATATAGTACCTGTAAGGAATAGTATGAGTGTGTTAGGCACAAATGACTCCCAAGAGGAATATATGACTTTACAGGGGAAACTGCACGAATCTGAACCTCCACAGGCAATTACCCCCCTGCGGTCCAGGTGTTCGCCCTAGGAGTCGACACTGTCACCTTGTGCAGTTGCTCGTTTACTACGTAAAATGAGAAATTGGAACACATCTTGTAACCCCGTATACCTCTTCGCCGTCCGACCGGATGCTATCCCGAGGGTATATTTGAGGTCCTCTCTGGCTACCTCGGGGAAGTGGACTCAAACGATTCTGGTAAGAACTCGCAGAGTTACAATCCGTTGAAGTTAAGAGAGCCCGGGTAGTCCTAGATGGGTAGGAATGCGCAAATAAAGTAGGTTTCTCCGATACATACCGAGAGTATGCTGACCCCCCCATGATGCCTATAAGGTCAACGAACCTATCAGAACCAGTTGATAAGGAGAGTCAGTGAAGACGAGAAGATATTGGCCTGATCGTGAACACTAGTCTTTCAGAAAGCCAGCTGCAGAGCCGGATAAGACGGCACAAAGCAGACTCAGCCAACAACCAAGCTGGCCACTCAGAGGTCTAAGAAGTTATTGGCACTTTCCAAAATGGGCGCCCATATCTGAACAGCTGAAAAAAGGTTGACAACTCAGACTAAGTGGGTCCTGAGCCTAAGAGAAGTCAGGAGCTGTGATCATACCGTCAGCTGTGGGGGGGAAGATAAAGTTTCTGGGTCAAAGTGGGTTCGCTTTTGGATTATGAGACGAAGATTGCAGAGAAAATATCTGTTGATATGTAAACCAGTTGTAGTCCGCGAACACTCAGACGCGGGATATCAATATCAAAGTGCCTCCCGAGCTTTAGCAATCATCAAGCAACGGAGAAGAGATCTTATCAATAACATAAGTTTTTACTCAGAAAATCTTTACCTACGAGCCTTCCAAGACATTCTCCATTTACGAAGAAAGATTTAAGCCTAGTCCTATTCGCTTGCCCTTAGAATCTACTACCCTTAACAGAGTAATAGGTTATGAAGGTCTTTACTGATAGTTTGTGGACGGAAAGAGGATGTGGGGTGAGTTGAAAAAGGGGTTGGTAAGAGGTGTGTTCGTGTGGTCAGAACTATAAGGATGGCGGATGGCGAAAGAGTGTAGGGAGCTAGTGCTTATATAGACCTCTTCCGGGTTTATATTGGTCTTTTGAAACATGTACACAGTATAAGCCAATGTACTGTACAATTTGCTTGGAAAACATTGACTTCTAGATAATATCGACATCTCTTGGGTGTTTCTGGTCAATTGAAACTTGTATACTGTATAGACGGCAGTACTGTATAAACAGCATGACAAACATTGATACATTGGAAATGTGATGATTGCAAGAGAGGATTAAGTAAAGAAAAATAAACTTTTTTAGCCGCAAATTCGCTGTATCCCATCCGCTAGGACTCGAGCAACACTTTATAACTGTTGAACTTGGAGATTACTAGGTATATAAAAAAGATTGATTTTGAGCAGCAAAATTACTGCATACCACCTGCTAAAACTAGTGCAAGTACACTAAATATAATATAATATAGTATCGCGCTAGGGTTTGAGTACATATAAAATCAACCTTCATGCCAGAAATTTCGTTATCGCACACGCCAAGACATACACTTCTCTGTGTACTGTAAAAATGAAAGCAAGAATTAGGTGATTGGTAGGAACAATATTTACTTTCAAGCTGCAAATTGGCAGTATCGCATCTGCCAAGATAGGTGAACACTAGGAAAATAAATGTTGCTCTTGGCAATTGGTGGGAAACGATATTTACTTTTGAACTGCAAATTTACTGTATTGCATCCGCCAAGATGTGCGCTATGCTGAACACTCTGAAAATAAAATGTTGAGCTTCTACACATGCCAAGGTTGTTGCTTTGGAGCCACAACTCGAGGATTTTCTCTGGGTCAAGACCTTTGGCACTCTTACTGAGTTCCTGCTAGCTCAATATCACATTATAGCTCAACACAACTTTGTGGTGCCTCTGTACTTTGGTGCTTACCTGACTCTTGTTGCATAACATTATATTTTTAAGTAAGAGTCTATTTTAAAACAAGTTTTAAAGCTTTGCTTCTTGTTCAATGCCAATGGCAACAAACCTGGATATTTTCTTTTTTTGTTAAATGCCTTGCATGTCTGGCATTTGTCTGTTCCTTGATCCCATTAAAACAAGGTTCACGCTCTGCTTTATCAGATATCCTTAGTGCATTAATCACTCACAGCAGCTGTTTCTATTCCTTGTCAACCTTTGCATCCTCTTTTCCTTTTATCATTTGTCATTGTTTACTAGTATCTAAACTCCAGCACCTTGAATATCTATTTTTACCTCTTAGTCAGGCTGAATATGCTGGCTTGGAAGGATGTATCACATTAATAGTATCATAATTAGCAATAAAGTTGATTTCAATTGATAATTGGAGAAATAGTAAATACTTAAGTTCAAGTATCTTTTTGAGACTATAAAAACTTCATTTATTGTGGACTGATGTATCATTTGCAATAATATATATATATAAAACTAACTTCTTTTAGAAGAAGTTTGAATCTATATTATTAACTAAAGATATGTTTTGGTAGAGAAAAATAAGCCACAAAGTGATGTTGTGCCAAAAAGTGATGTTGAGCCGTAATCTGACGTTGAGCTGGCAGCTATTCTGTAAGAGTGCCTATGGTTTGGAGCTTGTGAAAATCCTGGGGTGGTGGCTCCAAAGCCACAACCTTGGCACTAGTAGATTTATAGAAACAATATTTACTTACAAGACGCAAGTTTAGAGTATTGCATGCGCCAAGATAGATGCCATGCTAAAACCTTAATATTAAATGTTTAACATATGCACAAAATCTACATTCAAGAGGCAAATTCGCCTGGTCATATTCCCCAAGACAGGTGCTACCTGGAAAACCATGAATTTAAATCATCTGGGGATTGGCCAAACGTACTTGAGAGGCACAACTTCGCCTAATCCCATCCATGGATGCGAGTAGATATTATAATGAAGGGTAAGGGAATTAGAAGGCACAAGATCTACTTTCGAGCAGCAAATTTGCTGAATTATATGCAAGACTCGAAATAAATCTTAAACTAGATGGTTATATAGGTACAAAATCTGCTATTTACCCGCGAATTTGCGATATCCCATAAGTGAAGACACTCACTACGCTGCGTACTTTGAGGCTGTGAATTACTAGTAGACTTAAAATCTAGTACACATGAGAATTGAAAATGTTTGCTAAGTCCGTACTGGGAAGTTTTGATTCCCAAGCAGTAAGATATGCCAAAGGTTACGATTTGGGTGTAAAGAAACAGTTATGATTTGTGTGTAATTGTTGCGACAAATTGGCCAATCCTAAACTTTGGTTTGAGATGAATTTTCTTGCTGGCCTGGACATAGCATTTCCTACTCCGAACTCAGAAATATCCGTTTTCTGTTGTTAAGGGTGCCAGTAAATATTATCATGAAATGCTAAGGTTGCAGTGTGGACAACCTGTATTAGTTGACCTGTTAAGCAGTCTACTATACTAGTACAAGTGCGAGAAATACTTTCTGTTTCAGGATAGGAGAAAATTTGAATTTAAACATGAAAGTCAGTATTCGCCATTACTTTGTCCAGGTTTCATCCACTGACAGGTAAACCAAATCCCACAGATACCTTGGAAGAAGAAACTGGAACTAAAATGGGAGCACGATGACTTCAAACTCTACAAGGTGTCCTTATTGACAGCGACGCTATTCACAGGCTGCTGTAAATGAAAAGCATCTTCAGACCATGTATCTTGTCTTCTTATTATCTCTTCACATAACTGTTGACCAGACCTTGCCCGTGATATCAATTTTCCTATGCTAGAAAAACATGACTTGAAACCAAAAGGCCATTATTGTCAGCAGTTGTCTATTGGCTATCAGAGCGACTCTCACTATGAAACAGATGTCAGAGGTGGGCTCACAGATTACAATTCGACTATCTATTTGACCGATGCCGATATCAAGCTCAATTCGGAGGGAGAAGACATTTTTCAGCCGCGGTCCCGGGGAAGTCTATTGAGTCAGCAAACGATCCCAGGCGCAGTAGGCATAATCGCGCATATTATAGGATATGAAGAGCTCTGTCAAGTCATAATAGAGTACCCATGGAGCGCTTTTTCGTGTGAAAGTAATTTCAATTTCGCTTGGTGGTTGGTCTAAAGTAAGGTAGCTAAATCACAGATCAATGATTACTCTGCAAAAGGATTGAATGGGAAGGATGCAGGGGTATTTTAATCCGCGTTTGCATTACGAAAACAACCTGAAGTAGTAGTCATATTTGGTGACTATCTAGCTAGGATAGAAGTGACAATGGAGGATGGGAAACATGCAACCACTTTCTATTACCTGAACATCGTATACAGTATCTGCTACTTAATTCGCTAGGTTGCGTATAGACCTGATATGGAATACACACCTATTTGGGAATATAATTCAAGTGGGAATCAATTATATTCCCTGATGCATACAGAGGACTGGTGGTGGGAAACCCAGGTACATTTTATGTCAGCAAAATTTCTATTTAGTTAGTGTTCTATGCTTGCAGTCTATTTCGTTCCCTTGCAGGAAACCCTCCCATCTGGATCAATAGTGGTTCTGATTATCGTCTTTTGTGACATGACTCACATCTCTAATTTTTCAGGTGATGAGAAAGCCTGGCCGGTGTATATCACGAGCGGCTATATCCTCTCGTGGACTAGAAATAGTCGAACCAAGATCTTGAGCTTGCTTCTTGCATTGCTACCAGTGCCGCAAAGGTTTACAGGAGGATCGGTCGTCGTTGACGATGCCCAGTGTCTGGCGAACACGGATGTTCTGAGGGGCGCCATACAGATGATCTTCATGCCCTTACAAGAGTTTGTCCAAGAAGGGCCAATATAGGACTATTCAGATAGTAAAACATGAAGCAGGTTTAGATTTCGTCAGCCTGGATCTCGGATCATACTGAGAACACGACCCAGCATGGATTAAGTAACAAGAAAGGCCATATGTGTGTGGTCGCGAGCCACGAGCTATGAGGGGACCTTTGGCGTACATAATAGATATGCAACTACATATCATGTAGAAAAGTATTATGGAACAAGGAGATATGTTACACATATGGGAAATGGTACTAGACTTACGAGTTTAAAGATGTGATAGTATATAGCGCTAGGAGGTGACCATATCGACTACAACCCACACTGGCAAGAAGTATGATCATATCCAGAACTACGCAGCCTCAGTTAAAGATGATAGAGTAATTTATCCAATAGAATCTATTACATATTCTGCATTCTTGATAATCAGAATATATCTGCACATAAGTGCATATATGCAGGAAAGATGGCCATTCAGACTGAGTACCTGGTATACCGTATGGTGTTCGCAAATGGGCGGCTTCAACATGAACATAGTTGATTTGGCCCAGAGATCGAAGGCTATCACTATTGGAGTGCTTGATACCCACAGGGAAATAGACAGTCCGGGGGATCATTTGCAATAGTAGGGGCATACATCTTCAGGGTCAAATGGTGTTCGCACTTCAGAGACCCTGGCTGAAGTTTCCTAGGATACATGTTTTATATAGCCAATTTAAGTACTGGGAACAATGTATAAATAGTTAGCAGTACCCAATAGTTAAGGGTCACGCTCCGCGCCCTCTATTTTCCTCCCGCTTGAAACTCTTGCCCTTTTTAGCCAAACAAAACTTCGCCCTTTTATGTGGCAACAGCCACGTCACACCAAATGTTGCCCCTCGCTTAAGCTTCACTCTTTAGCAACACAGCCCCACTTCCTGTGTAACAGTGATGACCACAGCTTCCCCTGGCCCCTCCAGGTCAGCCTCGCGCACCCAGCATAGCACAGCCCCATCTCAGCCCACTCCTCCCGTGCCAGCACCCCTGGACCCCTCCCCGACCACCTTATTGCAACCCAGAACCTCCTGGACGCTATAGTTACCTAGTTTAGCCTCTCCCAGAAATCCTTCCCTCCCTTTGACAACTCTGTCCTCCATAACCTTTCCGACGGGGAAGCCACCATCATCCCACTCCACTGCACCGCCCTCTCTGGAATCAAGGAGGTAGTTAGCTGACTTGCCGCACTGACTACGCGCGTGGATGAGATCTCCTCCGCTATCTCGACCCCCTCTCCTCCCCCTACTTCAGCCCCCCCTGCGATTGCAGCCTTGGAGGCCACAGTCAGGGACCTCTCCCTTCGCATCACGGCAGGAGCCACTGCCAGACATCCCACTCCTCCCCCGCCGGTCCCCCATCGCCCCGATCCGGCTCGACCTAGGTCTCACCGCAACCCTCAACCCCAACCCATAAAAGATGCAATTCAAGGCCCCGACCCTGACTTCCCCTGCTATGACACAGTTGAAAAACAGTGGTATGGCAACCCTGCTGCTTATGCCGTTCGACACCCACGCTCCTGGGAAGCCCAAGAATACAGGGCAGGCAAATACCCTCCCCTTACCGAGTTCCGTTCACCACCCTCATCTTCCAACAACCGACCCACACACACTCAGGCCCGTCCGGCCAACAAGTCCTATGCTGCTGTTGCAGCAGGACCATCCTCTGTACCAGGTAACAAAGGCATAGGGAAGAAGCTAATCACGCCGGCCCAAGTCGCAGTGTCCAACGACAGCAGTCCTCAGTCTCGAGGTCCAGCACCGTTGCCCTCTGCCGAGCGCAGATTCTTCGCCCCCCGCACCTCACCTGCACCTCCTCCAGAGGCTGACCGTATGGCAGCCACCGGCCACGACCTGATGGCCGCCGTCCTGAGGCAGGCCAACTGCCCTTTCCCACTATCCTTTTCCGCACGTGTCAATCCTAATGGACCTCTTACCCTCCTAGGCACTGACCCACACACACCCTCCACTGCCTACTCGCCCTACTATGAAGCCATGACTAACCGTCTTAACCAAGCTTTTCCAGTAGGAAACAACCGCTATCGCCCTTTCCGCCCCGCCCTAAATGAGGTCCAATTAGCCATCCACAGCTTACCTACAGCCTACCTTCCGGAGGACCAGGCTGACCTCTTCCCTGCCCTCTCCGAGTCAGTTCGCAATGCAACTGACGTCGTTATCTACGCAGCACGTTTCCTCCAAACCAACCCTGATATTAGGGCAACAAAGACCACTATGTCTGTTGTAGTCACGGTGGCCCCGGACGATGTCAACAGGCTTGGCTCCACCATCTGTCTCTTCTCCCGCCCGCGCAAAGTCGAAAAAGCCCTCTTCTGAGGGAAATATGTGCAATACCGGAAGTGCTGGCTTTACGGCCACCCCTTTCCTATGTGCAAAGCCTCCACCCCCACCTGTCCCCTGTGTGCCCTAGGACATACACGAGCGGCCCACCACTGCTCTAATTCTACTTGCCCTAAGGGCGGGAACACTCAGTCCGTTGCTGGGTGCGGTCCCGCCTCTCCCCTCATGTGCTCAAGTTGCGCAGGTCCCCATCCTGCCACGGACCATTCTTGCCCATCCCACCCCCTCCCTCCCACTAACGATGATGCCCCTTCTGAGCCTGAGGTATACAAGGACCTGATGATGTCATGGACCAGGATGCACCCACTCTACCAGACCCATCCAGGACTCCCTTCCCCACCATTGCCGCCATGTATCTCACAACACCCAGATAGCCAGTCCCACCAACTGGCGCTCCAGCTGACCCTCGCCCCAAATCTGTTTCACCAGTCCCCACCTGGCTCTCCAGTTCTCCGCTCCCACATGGCCCATCGGGCTTTCCTTGCCAATGAGTCCCGCACTCGACCCCCCCTCCCTGACGCAGGCGCCAGGCACTACCCTCACCCTCATTCAACACAACTGCCTTGGGAGCTGGAATGTGTTTCTGTACCTATTCAATAGCCTTAAGGCTATGCCCACCCCTCCACACTTGGTCGCCCTGCAGGATCCTCCGGTCTTCAAGGGGCAACTACCAATATTTTCCTCCTATAAATCTTTCTCCCCACCTACTACTAACGCCGCCAAACCTAGTGTGGCCATTTATGCTCTCCTTGATTTCATGCAAGTTTTTGCACTACTACACGTTATCTTCGACCGGCTGGATATTATGGCAATTGATATTCATTCCCCTTCAGGCCTGTTTAACTCAGCTCATCGGGTCTTCCGGGTTTATAATGCCTACTCCACCACCGGGCGATCATCACACACCCGTACAATTTCCCCATCTTTTATTTTCCCGGAACACAGGTTCCCCAGCCTCCTGGTTGGGGATTTGAACCTACAGTACCCTCTCTCCGACCCTCTAAGGGTCCTTTCTTATACTCAATTTAGCCTTTCTTCCCCATACTTTGACCTGGCCTCTGAGCTAGGCTACTCACTTTTAAATACACCAGGTGTATTCACTAGGTTCCCCTTCGATGATACATCCAGACCTGGAGTCTTAGATCTGGCCTTTGCAAATCCCTCCCTTACCCCCTTTGTTAGTTAATGGGGTATCACCCTCCCACTCACCGGCTCTGACCATCTCCCAATCACAATAGCCCTATCCACGCCATTCCTACGACAGCCTGACCCCACCCCTAACTGGGCCAAAACGTATTGGCTTACACTCTCCCCTCTCATCAAGGATCTATCGGTCCCACCTCCTCCCCAGCTCCCTACCTCAGCCTTACTTAGTGCTTGGTTCGACCGCCACCTGCGCACCATCACCTCCCCCCTAGCCCAGCACACACCAAACAAACGTCCTTGCTTCAGGTCAAAGCCATGGTGGACAGCTGAACTATCGCAGCTGCGCCAAGCTTTCTACAGAGAGGCAAGAATATCTCGCATGTCCCCCTCCACCACCCTCACTGACAGTGCTCGTGCCTCCCACCTCGTGTATTTCAAGGCCACAAAAAGGGCCTAGGCATCACACTGGAACTCTTTCCTCGCCTACTTGGACTCCAAATCGGTGTGGGCTACCCGCAGGATTGCTAGCCGGCGCACACCTGACCGGTTCCCCTCCTTTCCTAACGCTACGACACCCGTCGAAGTCAACACCTCCCTCCTGCATCACTTTTTTCCTCCTAAAGACCCCCAATCCACGCTGTCCATGCTTTGACTGTTCGCGGACTTCCTGCCGCTTCAGAACCAGGAAGTCTCCCTTACCCTCCATAAGTCCTCCAACACCTTAGCCCCTGGGCCCGACCTGATCCCCTATGGAATATGGAAAAGGATCAACCACATCAACCCCACCTTCCTCACCTCCCTCCTAGGTCCCCTGCTGACCTATGGCTTCCACCCCTCCTCCCTTAACAGAGCCTATGGCATTGTCCTCTCCAAGCCTGGCAAATCTGATTATAACTCCCCCTCCTCCTTCCGAGTCATTGTCCTCCTGCAAAGTATTTCCAAGATTCTGCAAAGGATAATGGCAACCCGCCTTACGCTAATGGCCCGTACCGTTGGCCACATCCACCCAAACAAATGTGGCTCGCTCCCCGGCCTCAGCATCTTTGACGCATGTGCTGCCCTCACTCACGAGGTCCGCCTGCTGCAACGTCTCGGCCTCAAGACCTCTGCCCTCTTCCTTGATATCAAAGGAGGCTTTGATAATATTTCCTCTACCTGTTTATCCTCCCTACTTCGCGCCAAAGGCGTATTTCCTTATATGGTTTTTTGGGTTCGTTCCTTTTTGACTGACCGCAAAGCCGCTTGCTTTATCAAGGCTCCCCGAATATTTTCTTGCCTGTTCAAGTGGGTGCCCCCCAGGGCTCTCCTATCTCTCCTTTGTTATTTTTAATTTATGTTTCTTCCCTGCACTTGTCTATCCGAAAGGGGATTATGTTTTCGTATGTTGATGATTTTACTATCAATGTTGGGTCTGGGTCATACCGCAGGAACACACAGCTTCTTCAACATTACTACACCCGCCTCTGCAGGAAGGCTACGCCACTTGAGGTCTCCTTCTCCATCCCCAAAACCGAACTCATCCACTGGCGAACTCCAAGGGATCGCTCACCCCCCTCACTGGCCCTGGTCTCTCTCAATGGGAGTCTCTTCCACCCCTCTTCCATAGTCCGATGACTAGGATTCTGGTTCTCTCCCTTGATGGAAACCTCGACCAACTTCCTCAAGAGGCTAGCCCTTGCTCATGGGGCCATTGGCCTCGTCAGGCAACTCTTGCCTCCTGGCATAGGCATAGTCCCCTCCCTGAACCAAAGACTGGCCATGGGCCTTCTGCTACCTATCCTCACCTACGGAGCTGACCTCCTCATCCCCAACGCTGCGATGATGGGAAAGATGGAGGTTTTTTGGAGCAAGGTACAACGATGGGTCACTAACTGCTTCTCACCGACTCCTGTATCTATCCTTCCCTGTGAGGTTTGCCTCACCTCTCTCAACTCGTTCCTCCCCCTTCGCCGCAGGATGGCCGCACTACAGTTGGCCTGCTCCCCTCCAGAGATCAACCCAGCCCAGCCCGGCTGCCTCCATCGTTTCCATCCTTCTCCAACTTTGGGGCAGGGGAATCCTCCTGCCACCTCCTTCGTGGCCTTAGGGCCAAATACATCCTCCTCTGCTGGAACCAACCAAGGCCCATACCAACCATCCGCACTCACCTCCAAATCGATGGAATGTGCTACCTCTTGGTCAAGGTGGTACCGGCCGGGTTCAGACTCTCACAGATCAACTCACACCTCTTATCGGGCATTGTTTTAGCCCCCCCTCCTCCGATCCCAGGTGCCGTCTCCTACAAATTGATGAAGGAGGAGTGTAGAAAGGACCAACTCACAGATTGGACAATCCTGTCCCTACCCCCTTCTTACTACCAGTAAAAGCCGTCCCTACACCCATTGCCATTATGGGCATCGACCGCTTCACAGCTGGGCAAATCACCAAATGCATGCGGGCAAGAGTTATCTTGCTGCGCAACCCTCATGGAGCGATGCCGATAGATCTCCAACCTGCCCTTCCTGCGACTCAGAGGACGAAACCTTCGAGCATGCAATTATCCACTGCTCCTCCAAGTCGTGAGAATGCCAGCTTTACCTTCTGAAGCTGTCTACGATGGACCATGGCTGTTTTCTTTGGGCCGACCTGGACATGATCCTTGTTCTTGCCTCATACATCTGCGCTACTCGCACGAACTTCCCGCCCACCATGCCAGAGGTTTTTGCTACTGCTGCCCCCTCCTCCTCCGACAATGACTGAGACTGAGTGGTTTGACTTTCCTGCTATATCTTTCCTTTCAGTTATGATTTCTATTGGTATCATTTCATTCTATACTTTCTGAATTAGTCGCCATTGCTGGGCGCGGTGACGGTATAATTATCACTAGGGGAGAACTTGTGGAGTTATTTCTTTTGTTTCGCACTTTTGGAATTAACGTTTCGTTTATGCCATAGCTAGCGCTCCATGCAGGTTCCTTTACGTTAACAGCTAATATATGAGATACTCAAAAAAAAAAAAAAAACCCCTTTTGTTAAGGGATCATCAATCAAAGGAGATGAAACCTTAACAATATTGTAAAATTCACATTCAAATTCAATTGGATTTTCAGCTTTCGAGAACCTATAGCTTTTATCATACTTTTTACCAAGCTTTCCTGACAGTTCTCTGACTTTCTCATTATGAGTACGGCCTTGGCAATACAACAGTACCGAATTGGCTACCCTGTAACTCTATATTATTACTCTCTGTCACCAAAGCAACTCTATATTATCTCATGCCTGGAGAACACTTTGACCCACGAAGTTTATATCAGTGCCAACATTGTGGGCACTGCCGACCTCTAAACTTTGACAACATATTTCCTATCTGCTGCAAAGATTACGCACTAGACCTCGGAGCAATAGCACTCTGACAACTTTCACGCATACAGCGAAAATACATAGAACATATCTATCGTCAAGGAAGATGGCAGTAATTGCTTTTACAAAACGCAAACAATATTACTCCAAAGCCTCTTTTGAAGAGATACTTGTTGCTGACCTTGCTGAAAAACCGGTATTTAAGTTTTTTTTTTTCCAGTTACTCCCTTTTTGCCTAGAGGTCAGACAACTGGTTATTTTTATTTTCTTATAAAGAAATTACTTGGTTGTCTAAGTGAGCTGCAATGGATATAGTACAGGATGATACACCTATTACTAGTCCTCTGGGACATGACCAGATGATCGAAGAGGATATCACAGACTCTACGCTTTCGGCATCCTTAATGCCATCCCTATGCCGTACCAGTGCTCGCATTACCCATTTGGGTCTTCCACCATCAAGGGTTCAGAAACGTGCCGAGTGAACAAAGAAGCCTGTCAATAGGTAAGATAACTTCCTGCAACATGGTGTCTATGCATTACGCCATCTGGACTGAGCCTAGAAAGATTGTGCAGATGAGAATCACATAGCGATCTCAGCACTATCACAGGAGACCAGGCAGGGTTTTACAATGCTAGAATTGCTGTAGAGCTGTATGGCCAGAGGAGTGGTTATTAATAATGTTGAGATACAGGAAGGTCGCCGTGCATTAGTGCAATTGAGTGGCGACACAGAACCCCGACAGTAAAGGTTACGTGCCCAAGTTCAGGAAGCGTTCCGATGCCAACAGGCTCAATAGGAGCAACAGGTCCAAGTCTCAGAAATATGGGACCGAATCCTGGAAAAGGCACTAACGGAACTTAATACTTAGTTGCACCAACAGGAACAGGAATGGACCAAAAGCATGAGTGAGCAAGGTGAAATTGCTGCATGACAGCAACAAGAACAGAGCACGGGTATGAAGCCCTACCTAGATGCTTTGGTACTTCAATTAGCAGAAAGGTCACCTGCACCAAAACAGCATGGACCTAAAAATGGTAATCCAGGACGGTCTAACCTAGGACTAACAATGGTACCACTAGAAGTTACTATTCCTACAAAGAAATCAGCATCAACTTTAAGGAAGTATGAAGGAAAAGGAGTTGATCCTGGAGGAAATAACCTACCACCGCCACCACCACCAGGTAACCTTAGTTATACCCCTGACCCAGATGATGATAGGTCTGAAAGTGATGCAGAGGATGAATGGGGTAGAAAGGGCAGCAGGCTGGAACATGCTCCCCATTTACCATATATTCCCAGAAATCATGTACCCAAGGACAGGTTAACATTTACTCTCTTAGAACGTTTATGCAGACTCTCTCGACCAGTAAAGATAATAGCCGAAACACCCTAGTTCTTGTAAGGAAATGACATCCAAGATGTTCGAAGCTGGTGGACCGCCTGTAAAGACTACTTCGATGGCAATCCCTCACAGTGGGTAAATCATGCCTACCAAATAGTTTTTGCCTTGGGGAAAACAAAGGGGAACAAATTTGTACCATTCTCAGAGCAATACCCCTAAGTAATAGGTGGATTGGGTGGATATACCCGGGACCCAGACTATTCCACAAGGGAATACTTTAGACATGAAATTAACCAGCGATATATCAGCATCGAGGAGGAAAGGAAAGCCCTAGAAGAAATGACTAAGGTAGTCTATAAGGGAAAAACCGACACCTATCTTCTCCTTCTCGGAAATCTTAAAATCAAGGCCGGTCTCTGAGGAATTAGTTGAATGTTACGGGTGGAAAGCAAACTTCCGGAAGACATTCTTCAGGGGTAATCCCATCAGAAGTTCTCCTCAAATGAGGAATGGATGGAAACCATATGGGAAGTTGGTAGTAAAGAGGAGCAATTTCTGGAAAGGCTCAAATTATACAAAGGAGAGCCCTCAAACTGTGGATCGCCCAAACGAAAGTGTGATAAGACTAGTAAAGTAGTCATTACCAATCAAGGATCCACCAACTAGAAGCAAAAATACAAGCTATCACGAAGGAATGCAGCTAAGGCCAAGCCATCAGAAAGGGCAGGGGTTAAGAATAATAAAGACGAACATAATGACTGCAAGAATGCTCACAATGGAATACACCAAGATGTTGTGGATGATCGAAAGGCAGCAAGGGGTGGCACTCGGTGCAGCCTCAACAACCACATGTGCTGAAAATGTCGAAAGGACATAATGTTAGAATAGCCTTCACTAAGCAACCAACCAACAAGGAACAGAAATTTCACGCAAATCAGAGACACCTGCTCTTACTGTATCCACATCATGGCCAAGGGTGAACCGGTTATAAAGCGAACTACAACCTCAGTTATGGGAAGTATTGGACAGAAAAATGTCCTAATGGCATCAACGGTGATGGCGATTGGGTATTCGGGCCACTAGTAATGGTGACCGGAATCGAAACTGGGAACCTTCTAGTCTAGGGTACTTAAGGCTAAAACTGACAAAAGAGAATTTCAAAATTCTTCAAAATAATAGACATGCAGGTCCAGGTTTGCATGTTGGGCACCGTAATTCCCTGGAACCTCGATGAGGTTCCGTAGCGTCCTTGAACAGAGTGGATTCAGGGGCCTGGAGGATGAGACCTCCCCTGTCAGGGAGATCTCGGTTATTTTTTATTTTCCCTCAGATTCATTCTAATTTTAGGTTCCTGCTTTTTACTACTTAGGAAGAAGAATCTCCATTTAGAGCATTTGGATGTACATCCCTTATTTGGACAATCGGGAAGTGCTAGGCAGTAGCTGGGCTGAACCACAGTCCGTGCTAACCCTAGTTGCCTCCGGTACAAATTTCAGTAGCTTAATCCGCCCAAAGGCTGGATTGAATTCTGCACCATGGGGACAAAATGAACAGGCCAGGCTCATTTTACCACTAGACTATAGCTGAATAGCTGTAAAGTCTGCAGGGGAACCTTATGATATGGACTCGGTTACCTGGCCATCTTAACCACCTCTATATCAATATGCAAATATAACTACTTTGAGACGAGATATTCAAAATTTGGAATCAGTAAGTATTTTTGGAATTTTGTGCTCCTTTCATGAATAAAATATATTTTCTAAAATTATTACTCCTTTAGGGAATTATCCTAGAATGTGGGGGAAGTATATGTTTCTTATTGCATTTTTATGGCGTTTTACAGGTGTCTATCCTATGGACATAGGTTTTAATTTTTTGGGAGCCCTTTGGTAGTGGGCAAAGACCACTTGTAGTGGGCCGCCCAGAATGTTAATAATTGACTATTTGTTTAGTTCGTCTGAGGAGACCTCAATGGTTGAAAAATGCAGGCATTCTGACGAACACTTAAGCTATACAACCATAATGTCATACAAGCGAGGACGAATGGATATAACAGGTCACATAAGCGACATAAACTCAAATATGAAGAACCAAAACGCTATCAATCTCCTAAAGTACCTGCAGACACCTATATGTATGGGTAACGATATCGCATAAGAGTCTTATTAGACTCTAGATCCAATATCTTTGTGTTATACAAAATTGTAATCCAGTAATTTAAGATTCTTTAGAAGTTTCATGGGGATCCCATACCTATTTTGGGATTTACTAGAGATGAACTTTCTAGAGGAAGGGATTTCACCCTTTCCCTTTACCTGGCATATGGGAAAAATGAGCACATATCAAAGATAGGGTGGGTGATCGAACCTACACGAAACTATTGAATAATAATTACATTTGGATAGAGGATTAATCAACACCCCATAAAGGGAATTCATGACCTGGAAAACTGAATATTCGCGGATCCAGGATGCCAACTTCATCTCTAGCCAGAGGAAGAAGGAATCTCGCTTGAATTAGATGATAAACCTCTGGAACACTCAGAAGCCGTGGTTTTTGGACAGGTTGCAAGGGTGGAAGATGAGGAAGAAACAATCCTAGACACTCAGCCAGCACAGTACCATAGTTTCCAAGACTTATTTCGTCCATCAACAGTGGCAAAACGACCATCTCATCAAGGCTTCGATGATGCTATTGACATAAAACCCTATATCCAACCAACACGGAGATCAATTTATCTCCTCTACGAAACGCAGTAAAAAGCACTGCAAATATATCTGGATGATATGTTAAAACAAGGTAAAACTTTCCCCTAGCAAATCACCAGCTGGAGGAGCAATACCTCTTGTGCCAAAACCAGATGGATATCTTAGGTTGGTAGTTGACTACGGAGGGCTAAACAATGTCACTTTCTACAACAAATATCCACTACCCCTTATGACAGAACTACGCGACGGTATGGAAGGAGCCACTATTTTCACAAAGTTGGATTTGAAGGACAGTTACCCTGTGATCTGTATAAGAAATGGTGATGAATGGACAACCGCTTTTCGAACAAGATATGGCTTATATGAATATAATGTCATACCGTTTGCTCTGGTAAATGCACCAGCCACCTTCCAATCAATAATGACTATGATCCTAAAAGTCTTTCTCGATGAATGAGTTGTAGAGTACATTGATAATATACTTATATAATCTAAATTTTACATGGATCATGTCATATTGCTTAGAAAAGTCTTCGAGAGACTGCAAGAATACAGAATGGTCATCTCGCTTACGAAAAGCACCTTCCATGTCATATCAGTGGAATTCCAGGGGTATATAGTGTCTGTTAATGGAGTTACTATGAGCGACAGAAAGGTGTAATCAATCAAGGCCTGGGAACCACCTACATTGGTAAAAGAAATTCAAAATTTATAGGCTTCGCGAACTTCTACTGCTGGTTCATAAAGAATTTCTCCGCACTATGCACTACAATAACTGATTTGCTTATGGGAAACCCGGAGGATTTTTTCTTGGGGAGAGAGGGAACAACAAGCCCTAGAGGAGCTAAAACGTGGGTCAATCACGGCTCTGATATTATATCATTCCCATGGGGACAGGGAAATAGCAGTGGAAACAGAGGCCAGCGATTATGCACATGAATATATCCTCTCTCAATATTTGGACAAAAAATGACATCCTGTTGCTTTCCATTCTCGAAAGTTGACACCAGGTGAACACAATTATTAGATCCCTGTTAAGGAATTGTGGGCAATATTGGTTGGCTTAGAAGAATGGCGACACTTCCTTGTTAGGACCGATAAACCTTTCACCTTATACACCGATCATCCAAACTAATAATATTTTCTCACAACAAAGACCTGGTCAGCAAGACAAATCTGCAAGGCCCTGAAGCTCATTGATTTTAACTTTCAAATAATTTACATACCCGGATCCAGTGTGAGCAAACCTGATGCCTTAACTGGCGGCTATAGTACCGCCCTGACGAGGGAGCTGAGTATGCTAATCAGGCTATACTGTAGTCTCTTCAGTTTGGAAACCTCCAGAATAACAGAAACTTAGTTGTCTCAGTTATTTGGGGCAAAGAAAACACAGAACACCTCGGACAGTGGTTGCCTCAAGAGGAACAGAACAACAGGATAAGTATTAAAACACTTCAGCAGGAAGCAAGAATCCCGACTCAAGGTTCCAAGCCAGCTGTCAGCCATGACCTATACAGTACCAAAAACTAAATAGTTCCTGTGAATGGGAAAGTGCTTATAGGAACAGGATTGGCTATCGGATTACAAATTGGAACATATACACATATTGCACTACGTAGTAGATTGGCAGTCAAGCATGGTATTTCTATTGGAGCCGGAGTATTGGATGCGAACTATAGAGGAGAGGTTGATATCCTCCTAGATAACACTACTGACAATGCTTTTCAGGTACACTCAGGAGACCACATAGCTAGATGATTGTGGAAAAGGTTAATGAGGGAGAACTTCATGAAGTCATGGAGTTAGAAGCAACTGAACGAGCAAGCCCTGGGTTTGGCAGTTCAGAAATACGCTTGGAAGAAAACTAACCACAATTATATTTCCTACATTGAGAGGGAAAGCATGAATATTTGGACACAACTGATATTACTCTACCCCCGATTAATACTGAGGGACAAACACTCATCTTGAATGCAATAATCGCAAAGGGTGAATTAAAAATTTGATCTAAAACTCTTAGAACGGGAAAGAGAAGTGGCAAACGAGGATCCAGATTGGCTACACCGAGAGATGGAACAGGAAAGTTTATGGAATGATGGCAAAGAAATGCGGAACAATAGACTCTAACATATGGAATGCACTTCTATAAAGATCACCTATGTGTTCGTCAAAGCGAAATCTTACAGATATTTTACAAAGCTGTCATGACTCTAAGGTCGCAGGACATTTCGGTCAAGAAAAGACCCTGAATATTATCAAAAGAGACTTTTACTGGTAAGGAATCGCGAACTGGATAAGCATCTATGTACGAACCTGTACTGAGTGCCTAAAAGCTAAGGCACCAAGACATACACGCTTGGGGCTCTTATAACCACTACAGGTTCCATTTGCTGCTTCGGCATCTCTCTCAGTAGATTTATCACACAACTTCCCAAATCAGCAGGATACATCCAGATTATGGTTGTAGTCGAAGGTTTCACCAAAATGACACACTTTATTGGCTTAGAAGAAAAAGCGACTGCAAAGGACCTTGCATAGCCATACCTCAAATAGGTTTGGAAACTTCATGGGTTACCAACAGAAATCAATTCTGACATAGATGCAAAGTTTGCACGAGAATTTTGGTAATAATTGTGCAAGACATGAAGCATTAAAAGGAAGATATCTACAGCTTACCAAGTTCTAACTGATGGACAAATGCAAAGAGTCAATCAAGTGCTACGAGGCTACCTTCGAATATTTATCAACTACGATCAGGATGTCTGGTACCATATATAGCCATTAGCCGAGTATGCATATAACAACTCAATAAAAAGGGTATATAGGATAACCCCTTTCTTCGCAAATTATGGTTACCATCCTCAAACCGAATGGATCATGAAGCAAGAAGCAGAGAATGCGGGAGCAACTATGTATGCTCACTCGATGAAAGTGATACAAGATAAGGTAAAACAATCCCTTGAGAAGACTCAGGAAGGGATGAACAAGTACTAGGACCGCAAAGTTCACAGTCAACCAAACTTCAAAATTCGCAACTTGTTTATGCCAAATGTGAACAATATTTGCACTAAGTAACCGTATAAGAAGTTAGTGCAAAAATCATATGGCCCGTTCTCAATTCTAGATCAACGTAGAAACCTTGTGTACATATTGAAATATGAGAGTAATGGGATATGCATGAGGTATTCCATGTATCACTGATCGAGCCATACCGAAAATCAGTTCGACCAGGCCAATAACAATCACCCCTAGCAACCGAAGAAGTTGAAGGTGACCTTGAATGGGAAGTGGAAAAATCATCAAGAGTTAAATAATCTCTTATGAGCGAAGATTCAGAGGATGTTTAAGAACGATCTAAGAACTGCAATACTTTGTGAAGTGAAAAGGATTTTTGGAGGATGAGAACATAGGGGAACCACTGGAGCACTTATAACATGCGCAGATATTGTTGGAAGATTTTCACAGGGAAAATCGCCAATGCCAAAGTTGGCCTAGGTAGTATCTACAAAAAGGCTTTTCCTGCTATGGCCAAGTTATCGCAGAATGTTTTTAAACCGTACCGCAAGGAGTACTAAGTGGAAAAAGTGATTCGAGAAGAAGCCTAGGAAGGGGGAGCTGAGGTTACACATATGGTAAATAGTACTAGACTTTTGAGTCTAAAGATATGATTGTATATAGCGCTGGGAGGTAACTATATTGACTATCACCCATATTGGCAAGAAGTAGGATCATATCCAGAACTACTCAGCCTTGGTGAATTATGATAGAGTAATTTATCCAAGTGGATCTATTACCTATTCTGCATTCTTGATAATCTGAATTCATGTGCACATGAGTGCATATATGCAGGAAAGACAGCCATCCAGACTGATCACTAGGTATTCCGTATGATGTTCGCAAATAGTTGGCATCAACTTCAAGATTGTTCATTTGGCAAACAGATCGAATGCTATCTACTAGTGGAGTGCTTGACACCTTACGAGAAATTGACAGTCTAGGGGATCATTTGCTATAGTGGAGGCATACATCTTCAGGGTCAAACGGTGTTCGCATACTTGAGACCATGGCTGAAGTTTCCAAGGATACTTCTTTTATATTACCAATTAAAGTACTGGGAAAAGAGTATAAAAAGTTAGCAGTCGCCTGTAGTTAAGGGACCATCAAGCACTGGTGAAGAGACCTTGACAATATATTAAAATTCAAATTTAAATTCAATTAGAATTCGGCCTTAGAGAACCTTTATCTTTTATCATACTTTTAATCAACCTTTCCTGACAGTTCTGCGTCTTTCTCATTATGGGCACGGCCTAGGCAATTCAACACTACTAAATGATCTACCCCGTAACAAGATACGCATGTTCTACCTCTCAGAATACATAGACCGGAAAGGGGTAAACATAGGCTGCAAAGGAGACTGCAGGCTCCATCGTGTAGATCCTGCGGACCTGCATAGGATGGATCTTTTGCATAATATCTACTTAGGTCAATTTAGGAACATGATGGAATGGGTAGAATGGTTCCAGAGAAAGCAAAAATGGTAGCTGACATTTGAGGATGCCTGGAAAGCAATAACCCTGTATCATGGATTTACTTCACCAAAAAAAGCCAACTGTGAATTCACACAATAGCAGGGAAAGGAGATGCGCAACCTCGGCTGCTGGATTTCGACAGTCTTGTTGTCCGCACTTCACAATCCTGACTGTGACAAGGAACTCTCATTCAGACACTGTTTACAATGTCTTCGCGTGCTGATCAAAATTTGTCTGTTGGCCTAGTATCGTAGTTAAATACAAGAGACACTCTCATAGATGGTAAGGTATCCGCAGACATTTCACAGTACAAAAGACATATTTCCGAAGTTCCTGTCCTCGTAAACTACTCACGCTGGGGCAAGGCGTCTGGATCAAGGTCTGAAGAAACGGAAGCAAGATCAGCAGGTCTTTGGAGCCTACAGGATGTAGGCTGCCAAAACCTCATGCCTTGTAATCGAAGAAAGGTCTTAAAGGAAAAATAGCAGGCATATTTGATGCTGTAAGAGAACCTATTCAACTTCATCAATATGCATGACGTTACTCACTTGGAGTCTCATGTACGATGTTATGGGTCCTATTCGATTTATTGCACAGAAATCTTCTACCAGGCACATAAAGAACAAATCAAAGAGGGCTACCGTAAGTCCAACAAAAGTGAAGCAGTATACCAGTAGATCTTGTCATAATATGGTAGTCAGCATGCCCAGAGAATGAGATTGCAGATACTGGAAGTACCGGTGAAGGTTGGTGATGGGAATAGGATAGGGAACGCCATGATAGAGTTGTTGGCTTCCACGAGTAGCCATGTACCTAGGCGAGTTCTGAGAGGCTCCACAAACGACACAAATACCCTTATTGAGCTTTACAGGGTGCTCAGAATGAGTTATTCGGAGATGAGGGAAAGGATAATGCACTAAATCAAGTAGGCTATCCTGGATCAAATGCATCAACCTAGCCTATCCCTACAACTAGGATTATATCTGCTAGAGTACTTTATCCAGCTTGAGATTCCAGTTGTGGACTTTCAAGAACCTGATAAATTTCAGATTTTTATAAAGTACAGGGTACAGAGGCTAAGGCCTTCTGGCATGCTGACCCCAAGAATGATTGGATATGGATCCAGGTTGGAATAGACTAAAATTATGGGGATCTACATGGGAGGTTAGTGTAGCGATTATTAGGTCTTTTTAAGATAAGACACATCTGGCAGAAAAGCCAGAGGTGTCAGTTAGCTGGGATTGGTTCAATTCCTTGATCCGATAAATAGAGGGACATTGAACATCGCAAGCGGACTTATACGCGTGTCCGAGCGGTCTGTTAGTTGAGAAATGCAGATACTCGATATACGGACTCTCAAAGGGGAAGCTCATATCGGTCCTGTTGGGGAAAGACAAGGTATTGTAAATCTGCGAATTGATCTGAAAACGTTCAAGGAAATATTTTGAACTATTCTATATATAAATTATAAAGATAAATCAAATATATAATGAATATACTAATGAGTATAGCGGTGGTAGGGTATATTGAAATCAGGTATTCTCTCGAGAATCCACTACCAGGCTATAACTTAAAAATTCTACAAAATCCAGGGTTCGTGGAAAATATATTTGATTGCAACCTGTAGTGCTAGAGCTCAGATCTATTCCCTAGTAATTCATGTAGGGAGGATTCGCAAATCGACAAACATATACATTCCTACCTATGGTATACACTTTAGCCAAATTGATTGGTTTCGGGAACCTCTTAAGAAAGCAGAGAGAATTGTATAAGGATTTTGAAAAATACAAGTGCAGTTCTTGAGGATGGAAGCGGTTGGCTCAAGGGCATTGGACAATACAGGAATCGCACACAATTTCCTCTTATCAAAGTTCAAAAATATCGCAAATAATGGATGCACAAGGACGAACTTCGTTGACCTGGATCAAGAATCTGGGAGGATTTCTCTGGGAAGTCAGGTGATCTATGGTCTTGCATGCCGGCCAGAGAGGAGATACGAGGAGCTAGATTTGGGAGTGTTAGGAAAGAAATGTTCACGTTAGAGGGGCTGGGACAGCAAGGATGGACCAATAACAGTGGAACACATAAGACAAAAGGAAATCAAAAGGCCGGCTCCCAGAAGAGGGGGAAGAACATAACTCTGGGATTTTTGCGGGCTTAAAACCTTAGGCACTCCAACTGAGTGCCTGCAAGGTCAACATCAGATTACGGCTCAAGATCACTTTGCTGCTTAACATCACTTTGTGGCTTAAAATAACTTTGTTTCATAATATACCCTTTCAAAGTAGCCTTGTATTATACATCTAATTCAGCCATTAGACATGTTGCTTAATTCCTATAATAATAAGGCAAGATACTTTCTTATTATAAGCCTGAAGAATAGCCTTCACCATTGCCTGAGCTTTTGCTTTGGCCTTTAACCTGTCTATTATCCTACTATTTATCTCCTCGGCTTTAGTCTTAACCTCATTAAGGAATAGTTTGTGCTCAGCTTGCAGAGCTATTTTCATTGCATTTTGCATCTTATGCAAATTCAGTTCAGCTTTATCTAGGTCATTATCCTCTCGCCTTGTAGCCTTTTCACGTACCTCAGAAGCTTACAAAACTACACCTTTCTGTAGCTGCCAATGCCTTTGTGCCCTCTGTCTAGCATTCATTGCCTCCTCCACTGCTTGTTAATGTTCCATATATTCCATAGATAATGCCCCTAACTGGGCTAGGGATAATCCACATTGTAGGACTAGCTGAAACATGTTCTGGAAGCCAGCTAGTAGCTCTTTAGCTGCCAAAAGTAATTCTTGACCCAAAGCCTATACAGTACCAATGGTTAGTGGTATAACGGATACAGATTCGTTGAGTGGTGAGCCCAACAGGGTAGACGGTAGGGTGACCTCACGAGTTTGGAGACAATAATTTCAGGATTGTAAGAAAGCAGACCTGTACTGTAGAATGCAGATTGAACAGTGGAAGGTTTAAATGTTTGCAGACGGATGATGTTGATAGTGTCTAAGAATTTAGATTTATCAAACTTGCAACATCCAGTTCTTGTGGCTGCTTCAACTGACTCGTCAAGATAGAGTTCATATGGCTGGAATACAACTACATCGAGTAGTTGGAAGAGATGACTGGAATGTGGAGGTAGACAAAAAACAAGAATCCTGTGTTTGTCACAATAGTGAAGGAAGTGTTAGGTGCAAAGCGAACCAAAACCATCAAGGAGGAATAATCTATAGACTCCCTCTTGGCACTTAGCAGAGTATTATTGGAAATGAACAATCCACTTCATTGTCAATTCATCATTGTTGTATCGTGTTTCAGATACGGACAGGAGGTAGTTACTTGAAATTCGGGTTATAGTATACCATGACTTGAGGTAGATGATATCGGGAGCTAAAATCATCGCTGGTAATGCTACTCTATCACTACGAATAGTATTACAGACACTAAAGAGTTTACGCTTAGTTCTGCTTTCAATGAAAGCCTGGTGGCTAGGATCCCGAGTGATGAGCAACTGATCCCTGCCGACCCCAGTACCAAATCCAGTTTCATCAAAATTATACAGGTTGCATAGTACTATATTTTGATTTTCACAAACAAGACGATATTTCTCAAATAAAGCCCGCATAATTTCTTGTTCATTAGCACTCTTTCGTTGGATAGTAAGGGTACAATGTTTTGGAATATGGTTCTCTGGTTGCAACCAAGGAATTGACAAGCCCAGTGGTCACTAACAACCAGAGCTGTTCCCGGTCCTCTATGTCCATACTGTAGGATTGCATTCATGAACCTGCTACTATCTACTCATGAGCACTAGTTCCAACAGTCTCTAGACGGACTAGATATTGGCCTACAGCCAATTACTGATCCTGCGTGAGTTTAACCTTGGTGCCTTGGCGCTCTGGACAGTATTGACGTCCTTGGGGCTGGCTACGAGATGGGGAGTCAGGAATCTCATAAGTGCGAGCAATTGCCGAAGATTGGGCTACTGATCAGAACAAGAAAGGATAAAGGTTATAGCGGGTGGGATCTGTACTTCGATATCATTATTGGGCTCCACACACTGGCTTGGCAGGATAAAAGATTTTGCAGGCAGCATCTTTTGCAATCAAGGTCATCCGAAATAATATTTGGATGATAATGGAAATCCTCGATATACTTTCTATCTATTATTGAATATTAATTTATTTTCATGAATGTCCCATATCTTATTACTAATAATCTATATAAATAAAATTAACCTCAGTCAAAAAAAAGTGATAATATATGTTATTCACGCAGAATATGTTTTTCAAGGAGAAAATAAAGAAGGAAGTGATATTGAGTCACAAAGTGATGTTGAGTGGTAATCTGACCTGGAGCTGGCATGCACGCTGTTGAAGTGCAAAAGATTTTGAGCCAACGAAAATCCGGGGGTTTTGGCTGAGAAGCCAGAACCAAGGCACGAGTACCTGTCCGGAGGGGAACATCTTACATCCAAGGTGGGATTTGTTTTTGCTAATGCAGCTATCCCGCGTCTGTGCGGGAGGATCAAGCTCAAGGGTAGCAGCTAGGCCTGACAGGGTAGGATCGAAACTGGAGTCAATAAGAAGCAAATAGTTGCCCACCTCCCGACCTTGCCCTACTAGACTTCCAGTTTCCCCATCAAGGCAGCATCCGGGACAGGTAGGTCAGCTTTCTATAAGCGGAAAGGTATGAGGAGGCCAATTGGAAGCCCGCGGTTAAGGTAGAGGACAATTCCGCTGCCCAGGGGGCAGAGTTTCGTTATAAGTCTAAAGGTAACTTGTACAAGGGCAAGCCTCTTAGAGTAATGGGGGGAGGTTGCCATAGAAGTAGAGAACCAGTACCTGAGCTATCGGACTATTGAGGAGGGGTGGCCGCGGCTGCCATTTTTGAGAAACTGGAGGCAAAGAGATGGGGGAACGATCGCATGGGGTGTTCCTGTGGATGAGTTTTATTTTTGGGACAGAAAACGAGACCCCACTGGTGGATGCCTTCCAGCACCGAGAGGTGTTTAGAGCAGAAGAAGTTGTGTATTCCTCGAGTATGACCTACATCCAAGAGTCACTGTAATATCATTAACATAAGAAAATATAATACTCTTGATGATAGACAAATGAAGAGAAGATAGATAGATAAGAAATAACAAAGGAGAGATCGCGGAGCCAAAAGGTGCATCCACTTGATCAGGTAGGAAAATATGCTGAGATTCCTAGAAGCTCAGGCAGCATTTGTGGTAGGTTAAATAGCAACGGACCCTGGACAGCATATAAGAAGAAACACTTTTGGTATGCAGTATTAAACATAAACAACTAGGGGAAATATTATCATAGCCTCCTTTGATATCATGAAAGTGGGAGGAACTCCTGAGGCCTCCCCACTGGAATGTAAGAACCTTATGGGTAAGGGCTGTAGATACATTAAAGGTACTCAGTCAAGGAAGGAAGCCTCCTTTGTTAGGGTGGATGAGGGTGAGAGTGTGAAGCATTAGGGATAGTGGGGTAGCTATTATCATATGCAGAATCTTAGAGAGAATTTCTAGCAGAACGATCACCCAGTAGGGGCACCGCAAGTATAACTGGTATTGGTTACTATGGTCAAGGCAGACAAGGCTGATAGAAACTACCAGGGCGAGTAAAGTACTTGTTTGGTTTATGATTGATTTAAGTATCGTTTGATACTTATTTTGTTTTATGTTGGGTTTCAAGTATCAGGCTGATAGTCAATATGTTGTAGGTTTTATTTAATGTAATGGGATGATACATATTTTGTTTGCAGTACCGTTTAGATGCAGGAGGTATTTGTTATATAGGAGGACTTTACAAGTGCTGCTTGGTTATATCTGATGATTGGAAATCAAATAGTAGGATATGTAAAGCTTTGGAAAAGCAAGATCATATATTTAAGACTGCACCTCAGAAGCTTAGACAGGGCAGATTTCGACAAATAAAGTTTTCATTATAGTTGGTAGAGTGGTTACTTCTTTTCAGTTTGCAGGAAATGACAGTAGGTAAGTCTAGGACTTAGTAAGGCTGGCGATATATAAATCGACAGCTGTTACACAACTTACCGAGATCTCCGTTAGTAATCCTTACGTGAAGTCCTGATAGTGTAGCATCTGGATTACTATCATTATACGTTCCCAAAACACATTCCCCTTGGTGCCTAATAGAGCTACGGAGGCATTACTGTTAGTTGTAATCAGGCTTGACAGGCTTAGAATAGACCATGCAATTGGTCTTTTGATGGTGGGAAGTGGAAACCATAGGTCAGGAGAGGACTTAGGAGGGAGAAGAGGAACAAAGGGTGGATGTGGTTTACCCTTTTCCAAATCCTATAAGTGATGAGGTTAGGGCCTGGAGCGGAGGCTTTCGAGGACTTGTGGAGGGCAGGGGAAACAAACAGGTTCAGCAGTCGGTGGAAGTCTGCAAAGGGGTGGAGAATAGCTGGCTATGGTTGTGGTTCCTTGAAGGGAAACAAATGATACAGAAGGGAGGTGTTGACTTCTACGGACATGGAGGTATTAGTTATGGAGGGAAAGCGATCAGGGGAGCGTCCACTAGTAACCCGTCCTGCTGCTCATAGTGACTTTGAATCCAGCGAGGCTATCAATTTGTTCCAGTGTGACCACTTTGCCTTTTATATAGTTTTGTAGAATAAAAGGTGAGCGGCAAGGGGGGAGATGAGCTGTGTTGTAGAGGGGGATGTGTGTGATATTCCTGCTCCTCTGTCAAAGAGCTTGTGGAGATGTATTAACTTAGCTGAGCATCAGGGTTTTGACCTGATAGAAGTAAGTTTATTGGGCGTGTGAAAGTCTAGGAGAGAGGTGAGAGTACCCAAATAGCGATTAAACCAGGCTCTCAGGGAGGTCGATATGGGAGTGGGGGAATTGGTGGGATAGGCAAGTATTTTATGATTGGAGAAATATTGGACCAATTGGTTTTGGCCCAGTTTGGGGTAGGGTCAAGGTGGCACAAAAAGGGAGCTAACGAGGAGATCGTGATTGGAACATGGTAGAAGACAGTCAGTGGGAGGGTAACACCTCATGAACTACCAAAGGGTGCAAGGGAGGTATTTGTGTAGGTAAGGTCTAAGATTCAAGGTCTTGTTGTGCCATCAAAGGGAAACCTAGAAAATACACAGGTGGTATTAAGAAGTGAGTAGCCTAGTTCCGAGGCCAGGTCAAAGTAGGGGGATGATAGGTTAAATTCAAAATGTGAGAGGACTTGTAGGGGGCAAGAGAGTGGATGATATTGGTTGAGATCCCAAACAAGTAATATAGGTAAGGCATATTTTCTAAACAAAGAGCCGCGGAATACTGTCCGGAGAGGGGTGGACTGCTCTGTAGTGTAGTATGCATTGTAAACACCAGAAACTCAATAAGGTGAGTAGAAAAACTATGAGGGAGAGTGGATGAGTGGATGTCGATTGGCATAAGATCCAGGCAGTCAAAACAAACTAGTAGTAATGCGATAACATATATAAAAGCAAACAGAGAGAAATGGTAACGCTAGGTTTAGCACTATTTGTAGTCAAAGGGGTAAATGATTTAGAGGAGGAAAAGAATAGTAGGCGACTGATCAAGACTGGAGGGCCCTGCAGGGCAACCAAATGAGCGGAGTGGGGCATATCTTTCTGGCTAGTAAATAGGGGGAGATACACATTCCAGCTTCAAGGGCAGTTGTACTGATAAATGGTATGGGTGGTCACTGGGGCCTTCACCAGTGGAAGGCCAGTCCAGTATGGGACTCATTGCGGGGAAAAGCACGACCAGCAGTGGTGAAGAGAGAAACTTGAGAGGCATGCACGGACTGCTATATCAGGCTTGGGGCAGAGGTTGGGTGGGGCAACAGTCGAACTGCTGAGTGGTTCAGGGTGGTGAGATCCAAGCAGCGGTAGTAAGAGTAGAGGGAGCCATGGGTGAATCAGGGAGCTGGAGAGCATCTTGATCTACATCATGATCAGGTGCATTGGCCTCAACTTGAATAAAAGGGATTTCTTAATCAACAAGGCTAGGGGGCGATAAGGGAGTTGCAAGTCAGTGGCAGCATGGGGTCGTCCATAGAGCGAAGTGATAAGTGGAAAGACAGGGTAGCACGCAGCAACGGTATTGGTATTTCACATTTAAGCCATATAGGCTGAAGGCAGAGGTGACCGGCATGCGTGTTGGCTAGAGCACAGAGGAGACAGGTGGGATTGTTGGCCGTGGACTTAGGGAAGGGCTAGGTCTAAGGCTAACACTTCCTGTACTGCATGACCTTACCAGAGGACTGAGCCTTCTCAACCGTATGCAGGCGGGAGAAGAGGCGGGATATGGAGCCGTGCCTGTTCACGTCGTCAAGGGAAACAGTAACCACTACAAAGGTAGTGGTCTTTGTATCCCTGAAATCAAGGTCAGTTTGGAGGAAGATATCCATGTAGATGGCAATATCAGTTGCATTGCTAACTGATTCAGAGAGGGAAGGAAAGAGGTGAGCATGGTCCTCAGGGAGATTAGCTGTAGGTATGTTGTGATCGCCTGTAGGACCTCATTTGTGGGGAGGTGGAAAGTTTGGTAAGGGTTATTCCGCACTGGCAATACTTGGTTAAGGTAGTTAGTCATAGCTCCATAATAGGGTCAGCAAGCAGTTGTGGGTATATGTGGATAAGTGCCCTAGAGTGTAAACGAGCCTTTATTGTTAACATGGAGTGAAAAGGATAAAGTGAAGGGGAAGTTAGCTTGTCAAAGGACTGCAGCCATTAGATCAGAGGGAGTGGAAGGTTAATTAACCTTGCTTTTAGCTTTGGGTGGCGAGGATGAGCTAACTGCGAGTGCAGTATAGCACAGGTTCGCAGATTTAGAATAGGTATGGGCAGGACTGGTACGCGAGGAGGAGGACGGTTACCAACACTTGCTAAGAGGTTGGTATTTAATGGCATTGTACTATGGGACTTCACAGGAGAGTGAGTGTCAGCCAGTGTATGCTGCAGGGGAGACATACCACTGTTTCTCAAAAGTGTCATATCAGGTGAGGTCGAGCTTAGGGGATTGATCAGTATCATTTACGGGTTGTGGATTGGAATGGGCAATAGACTTATGGTGAGGGGAGGGAGGGGCGATAGAACCGTGGGTGGATTGAGGGGGTTCTATGGCAGTAGCACCTCCTTTGATACAAAGGGAGAGGTCCCTGACAGTGCCCTCCATAGTGGCTATAATATGAGCAAAAAATAAATCCCGCGTCGGATTCGTCCCATTTGCGTCAAGACGCAAACGACGGCTCCGCTGCGCCCGCTGCGTCCTGAGTTGCATAGCAACGCCCTCCCACATCCTTTGCGTTCCTGGTCTCCAGGCCATGCTCCTGGCGTCCTGACGCCACGTCGTGTGCCAACATCGTCCTGTTTATCTACTACCACTGGTTCTACCTACTTATTCTCCAGTTCGCGCCAGCTTCCGGCGCTCTCTTGCGTCCGCCCTGATGCATCACTCTTGTAATTCTAACAATTCGCTCCTTCTGTCGTCCGGGCTGGCCTACATCCTAACTTCTCTGGTTCTAGTTCATACTATCACGTCTCGCAAGTTTGGCATTATGGTTTATTACTATTTTGTTTCTAGCTTATATCTATATACATTGCAAGTCCCAGGCATCCTCATAGTGCACTGGAGAGAGGTGGTCCCGGAGCAGGTATCTTGTCTACGCCTCAGAGATCGCTGAGGGGTAGACAAGGTTCCTGCTCCAGGACCCCCCGTGCTCGTTTGCCCCATGTGGACCTAGAATACCCACCCGTACCCACGCCCTGGGGTTTTAAAATTCAGATTGTTCAATAAACCTCGATAAACGTTGGTAAATCAAGCAGGCTGTAGGTGAGTCAGCGCCGGTATGCCTATGGTATCAGGTGCGCTAGGCCGTGGATTGTCTCTATATTAACTACTGTAAAGTCACTGGCGCCCTACCTCTTTGTACTGTAACAAGGCCATGCACGTCCGATACATGCCCCGAGGTGACTGCACTCAACATCTGAACAGCGGCGACACGGTGAATAGTATTCCCGTGGGTGTAATCCTGGATTTTGAAGAGCGCTACAAGCTTTGATGGCTGACAACCCCTTTTCGCACCAAACGTTTCTTCTGTACCAGCCTGTACCCAAACCCAATCATTGCGGCTCCCCTGGTTCCTAAATTGTACCGTAACAGTGGATCGTTCCCGGTGGACCCCGTAAAATCTGGGTCTTGGAAGGCAGGGACTGGAATTTTGAGTGGCATGATTAGTGCAAAAGGAAGTGATCGCAGTATTGTTGCATCTGCAGGATGGAGCTATTCTGCAGGTAGCCTATACCGGCAATATCAGATCAACACGACATTTAGCCTCGATGGGGACTCCAGAGTCCTTGCTAAAATCAACTGGGTTGGATAGTTCATTTCGACGCCCCCTCAGGACGCGCCTACAGAGGACAAGCGCAGTTACAGTACTCGTCATACTATCTAAACATCTCCGGACGTCGTAGTAATTCTTATGAGGACGATGCTAGGAAGAAGAGAAGAGATAGCGCAAAATAGGGACAGTGTCGGGAATGGTCCAGAGAGTTAGCCAGGCGTCAGAGTGGCATCATAGTGATGTCGAAAGACAATCAGGATGAAAACATGAATCTTTGTACACCATCAGAAGAAGGCACGTATAGGGGAAAAATCAGGAAGACAGCATCAGGGAGAGGATGTTGATACAGAGAAGCGATGAGTGGGAAGACGCCCGTAGAAGAAAGCACAAAACTATCAGTTCACGACGGGATAGTCATTACGGTAGGAGCCTGGATGTAGAGGATGGGGATCGGACGGGATGAGTATTGAATGGGTGGTCATTGGACGTCCTCCAGACGCAGAACACTATGATCGGAATTCAGGATAGAAGACGCCGGGAATCAAGGGGTTTAGGATTGAATGGCGGGTTTTTTTACGTTGCCTGGATGCGACAGCTAAGGTTCAGGGGGGTTCAGGACGCAAGAAGCAGAACAGCAGGCATAGTCAGGAGGCTGTAGACAGAGGGTCGGTGTCCGGATGTTGTAAAGACACAGTCTCTAAGAAGCGCCAATAGCAGGACGCATCATCGGATCGACGTTACGTCCTGATTCCCAGTTGACGTTCCGAGCATCAGGTGCGTCTGATGCCGAAGACGCTCTGGACGCAGGGTATTATTTTTGCTGATTAACGTAGGGTGTAGTAGTAGATGTGGATGCAGGAGTGGCTATGGTAGAGGAAATCGTATCCACGCAGAGAGCAAGTGTTGTGAGTCTGGTAACCACCTTAATGAATCCCAAAATGGCTGTGGATATGAGAGGAATGAATGTAGGCTCCCATTTTGGATTAGTGGTAGAGTAGGAAGGTGTTAAAGGTGGTAAAAGATGCAGCAGAGAGACTGAAGAGAGTGACCGTGGCATCTGGGAGGTTTTAGGTGGCAAATAGATTGTCAGGAAGGGGGCGAGGCGTGCTGACAAAAAAGGAGTGGGCTGTGCGTGGGGCAGCGTAGTGCTGAGCGCGCAGAGCTGACATACAGGTGGCAGGGAAGGCAGTGGCCATCACTATTACACAGAGGGTAGGGCTTTGTTACTAAATAGTGAAGGTTATGTGAGGGATAGGAATTACTTTCTCCTGGCTATTGCCATACAAAAAAGTGATGTTTTGATCACCTAAAGAGAGCAAGAACTTCAAGAGAGAGTAAAATACATGGTGCGAGAGCGTGTCCCTTAACTACAATAGAACCTCTCGCATAAACTACTCATTCATCTGGTATTAAGGCTGCGTAGTTCTGGACACAGTCCTACTTCTTGCTAGTATGGGTTGTAGACAATATAGTCACCTCCTTGAACTATATACCATCACATCTTTAGACTCAAAAGTTTGGTACCGTGTTCCGTCATTGTTACATGATCTACTGCCACCCAGCCTTTGTCTAGAACCAATTCTTCCAATTAGTCTAGCCTTTGGTAAGGTTGAAAAAACCTTTTGCTATAATTTAGCTAAAGGTGGAAAAACTTTCTTTAGATACTATTTAGGCCAACTTTGGCATCCGCGGAATTTCCTTGTGAAAGTCTTCCACCATTTCTTGAGCATATTGTGAATTCTCCAGTGGTTCCCATATGTTTTCATTGTTGGAACTTCCTTTCCACTTAATAAAGTATCCAACTTCTTTGATCGTTCATGCAGGTCTTCTGAATCTTCACTCATCTGAGATTATTTCACTATTAATAAATTTCTCCACCTCCCATATATGGTTAGCTTCAACCTCTCCTGGTGGTAGGGGTGGTTGTTCTCAGGCAAGTCAAACTGATAATTGGTATAGCTAGAGTAGAGATAGATGGAAAATGCGATAGATTTTCCAATACTCTTATATTTCCAAAATATAGGCTACGTATGGTTGATCCAGGATTTTGAAAGGGCCATAAAACTTTAGCACTACCAGCTTGAATGGTCACCTGGTACATATGTTCTCTATATTTAGGTTAAATAAGTCTGCAATTTAGCAGTCTGGTGGAGTGCAAGTATTGTCGTCATAGTATTTGTTTATCCCTTCACGAGTTTTATCTAGGGATTCCTCTGCTTGTTCATGTATTTCTTACTTCCAGTGATTATACATAGCTGCTCACGGGTTCGGAGCTTCACGCTCCTTCATCCATTATGTTTTTCTGGATGAAAACTATAATTTGCTAAGAAGCAAGTTATCCTATATGCACTAGTTACCAAGTTGTTATATGCATACTTAGCTTACAGCGGTAGATGGTATTACTTATCCTGATCATTATTGACAAATATTCGAATGTAGCCTATGAGCACTTGGTTGACTGCTTTTATTTGTCTATCAGTTTGAGGGTGGTACACCATAAAATCTTTCCTTTGATATTGAAGGTCTTGTACAATGTTTGTCAGATTTCCCCAGCAAACTTTACTTCGATTTTGGTGATGATATCCGTGGGTATCCAATAAAGTTTCTAAAGTTCTTAGATTAATGCAGGGGCAACCTTCTTTGCAGGCGCATATTCTCCTAAGGTTATAAATTTTGCCATTTTGGTATATTGGTCTACTGCTACCCTGATTTTACTTAATCCGGCAGGTTTCTATAGTTGTGTTAAGAATTTTACGAAAGTAGATTCTCAAGCTACAAATGAGCCCTCTAAAAGTTGTAACTGTTCAAAGCATGCATGTCTTGGTCCCTTCGCCTTTTGACTCTCATTACAGGAGAGAACATACTTGTTTAACCAGTCCATGATTCCTTTCTAGTAAAGGTCTCCAGTGATAATTTCCCAAGTCTTTTCTTGACCAAAGTGTCCTGGAACCTTACCGTTATGACAGCCTTTTGCAATATCTGTCTGCAGGGTTTCGGTTTGAGGAATATATAGCTATTCTTTATAATAGAGTATTTTATCCTTTAGGGATCTTTGTTTTGGCATTTCACTCCATCATCCTGTAGACTTTCCAGTTCCTCCCTTCTCTAAAGCCAATCTGGATCCTCATTTGCCATTTCCCTTAACAATTCCCATAATATTATATCAATTTTCTTGATTTCACACCTTGCGATTATTGCATAGGCATTAGTGTTTGTGCATTAGTGCAAATAGGGTGTAGGTAATATCAGTTGAGTCCATATATACCTGCTTTCCATCAGAACGCAGGAAACATAATTGTAGTTATGTTTCTTCCAACTGTAAACCTAAACTGCAAAACCCTGGCTCTGCTAGTTCACTATTATCAAATACTATGAGTTCATTAAGTTCGGATCTTATCGATCTTTTCCATAATCATCTGTTCTATGTAGTCTCCTATATGTACCACAAAAGCATTGTTAGAAGTGTTGACTATGGGGTTCTTAACCTCTCCTCTATAGTCCATGTGGACTACACCAGCCTCAATAGAAATAAGATCCTTGACTGCTAATTTACATGCGGAGCTATGCGTGCCTATGTTCCAATTGGTAGTCTAATAGCTATTCCAGCGCCTGTGAGAAATTGCCCTTTAGCTTGAACAATGTTGTTAGGGGTACATTATAGGGCATGACCCATATGTAGCTTGGAACCTCTGGTCGGGATTCTTGCCTCCAGTTCAAGTCTTTGAACCCTTATCATAGTATTCTATTTCTCATGAGGAAACCAGCATCAGAGCTGAAGTGAGTTGTCTTTATCCTATATAATTGTGATAACTAAACCTTGGTTATCCAGAATAATTTGAGAGTTGTGAGACTAAAATATAGACAGCTTGGTATGCTAAGCTCCCTCCTCAGAGCAGTACTCTGGCCGCCTGCTTAATACATTCAGCTTGCACTCTCAGGTTCCAGGTTGGTAAACGATTTTAAAGTTAAAATCTGTAAGCTTCTTAGGCCAACAGATTTTGACTTGACGTAGGAGCCTTTGTGATTGGAAATATAGTAGGTTTTGATAATCGTTATGAACTTTTAAAAGGTTAATCCGTCCCCCCAACATACTGTGGCCATTCTTGTAACGCAACCTATATTGTCAATAATTCCTGGTCATGAATGTCATAATTAAGTACGGCAGGAGTCAGCATTAAGGAGTGGACAGATACCGGACATAGCATGTTATCTAACTCTAGAGTGAGGACACATCCAAGTCCATATTCACTGGAATCTGTTTGAATGACCGTCTCCCTGTCTGCATGAAAATAACATAATATCATTGCAGTGATGAAACTGTTTTTGAGCTCCTGCAACACTTGTTGATTTTCTCCCGTAGAAATATCCTTAGAGTTCCCTTTAAGCAAATCCGTAATTAACACATATAGTGTAGAGAAATTCTTTTGAAATCATTGAGAGAATTTAGCAAAGCACATAAATATTTGAAGTTTTTTACTGAGGTAGGTATTTTCCAGGCCTGGATGGATTCCAGTTCACGGTCGGTCTTAGTGAGTCCATCCACAGCTACAATATACTCTAAGAATTTCACTCATGTGATATGAAAACTGCTATTCAAAAGCGAGATGGTCATTCTCTATTCTCACAATCTTTCCAATACTAGGCTAACTAGGGTGATATGATCTTTCTCAAATTGAGAGTATATGAGTATATCATCAAAGTATACTACTACTCCTTCATCAATGAAGTCCTTCCGGATCATGGTCATTATTTGCTGGAATGTGGATGGTAAATTTACCAGACCAAACATCATGACATTATATTCCTATGAACCATATCGTATGCTAAAGTTGTTTTCTGTTCATTACCGTTTCTTATTTGGTTTAGGTTGTAACCATCCTGGAGATCGAGCTTATTAAAAATAGTGGGTCCTTCAATACAGGCGGATCCTTCTGTCATGGGAGTTAGTGGATAATTTTGTGGATAGTGACTTTGTTCAGCCGCCTGTAGTCAATCAGCAACCTGAGTAGTCTATCTGGTTTTGACATAGAAGGTTTTCCTGCTCCTCCAGGTTATTTACAGGGTGTGATATTTGCTTGTGATAATATATTATACAGGTATGTTTGCAGTGCTGTTAACTATTTTTGCGAAAGGGGATTTATTAATCCTCATGGTAGGTGAGTATCAGGTTTGAGGTCAATAGAAGGGTCGAGGGTTTGATGAGTTAGTAGTTTTGCACAAGCAGTGGGGTGAAGGAGGTATTTGCAATTGTAGTATTGGGCTGGAAGAGTATCTTGTATTATTTTTCCTCATTATATACACTTTCAACCGGCACAATAACCAAGGCCTTAGGGGCATCCAGAGCCTCCTAATCCCCTAGGGTCGGGATTCCTTCATCTATTGATAAGAGGTTATCTTGACATGCTGGATCTGCAAAGATCCAGTTTTCAGGCTAACAAATTCTCTCTTTCGGCTGTTCATTACTCTACCATCTGAAGGGAATTATTAATCTATAATTGCCTGTAGCTGCAATGTTGCAGACAATTTTCAATAAGGGTTTATTTTTCCCAATTTCTTGGTAAAGAATCCAAATATATTTTCTACCAGTATATATTTCATCTGCAGTTATAAGTAAAATGGAGATAGTAGTTGGACGAAATTAGTAGGGAATATTCAATTACGGAATCAAATTTTCATGTATAACAAAAATATTATCCAGACTATAATTGGAGTCTAATGCGATATTGTTTCCTATATATATAGCAAGGTGAAGTGCTTTTATAGCATTGGTAGCATTTGTGTCCGTCATCTTTGATCTTTTGTCACTATTGTGACAGTATTATATTAGTTTGTACCCACTTAAAAGACCTCCTAGATATATCGCTTAGGTGTTCATTACAATGCCAGCATAGGTTCGACCATATAGGATTCCTCAGAAGACCCCAACAAATAGTCAATTTTGTTAAGATTCTGGGTGGCCCACTACTAGTAGACTCCACCAGCTGCCGAAGGGCTCCTATAAAATTTAAACCCACTTCAATAGGTAAGAAACTTGTAAAACACAATAATATTACATTAATGAAAAAAACTACTTTTCACACTGCCCTCTAGGATAAAAAGCTTGAAGGAGTAATAGGTTTGGATAATAAATTTTTTTCACCTCCAGAGGGCAAAATTCCAAAAATGGTAACATTTTCTGAATTTGAAATATCAAGTCCCAAAAGGGTGGCTATGGCAAACCACACTTGTGCACAGTGGTTGTGACATGACAGTTGTCGCAAACAAACCTTGCTTAGGTAGTTGATTCGTAGCTTAGTTGGTGGGTTCTTGCCTTGGTTGCGCAGGCTATTGACTAAAGTTTTGCATTCAAGCTGCATTGCAGTTTGAGTAATTCTGTACCAGATTCCGCGGTCAGTTAATTTAGGAGTGCCCATGATGCGCATAAACCTCTATTTAAACCAAAATAAGAAAGCAAATCAAAAGTAAAAATTATGATGAAAATTTATTGTGATTCTATTTAACCAATTTTCGAACTTGATATGTAGAAATTCTGGTAATGCGGATGTGGCTAAGATGGTTGGCCATCCTGGCATTTGGCCAAATATTGCTAAAAGTTGTAATTTTTATTTTCCCTAGACTAGGGGTATCCATTTTACATTTCTGATTACTAGTTCACTAATACCCTGCCTACCCAATGTAGTCGCCGTTTGTGCAAGTAAGACATTTCCGTTTCTGATAATTCCTATAAATGAGGTGCTGGTTTACTTTGTAGGTCATTAACCTTTAGGTGCCACATTGCTGTCTGATGTTTACTAGAGAATATAGGTCTATCAGTAGTTACTAGTTTACCGAAGATTCTCAAAACAACAATGTCCTCTTCCTATTTCCTCCATAAATGATTGCTTAGGCTACAATAAGTTCATCCCTGGCTTTTCTTTCACAGAGTAACAAACCCTGGTGGGAATCTCTAACGAGCTTTCTTCCAGTCCGTGTGCTGATCATTATTTGAGGTTCCTACTTTCCTTTCGTATAGATTTGCCTTAATCCTTGTCCCTTTTCCTTCCTTGTATTCACTAGAGTGTTGCTTAGTATTTACAGTATTATTAGTATCATCACGTTTTCAGTTTCAAAGGAAATGCATGTGTCCAGGGTTCCCCTTAGCATAGTTTTCGCCTTGCTAGGAATTCCGCCTCTTTTCCCCCAATATCCTCTATAGTTTTAATCCATTTATCATCAGAGGAGAATTTCAAATGCAAAACTGTTGCAGAATTTCCTTCTGAAGTTTGCTTTCCATAGGTACCCTAAAACTCACTCCATCAAGACTAGATTTGATAATAAGGTTTTTAATGAGAAGCAGACAAGTCTCCATTTTTCCTTTATAGGCTACCTTGGTTTTGCTTGGAGGCCTTGTCTTTCCTATTTGATGCTAATCTATCGTTTAGTAATTTCTTGTTGAAAGGGTTCTCAGATTGAATAGTCAAAGTCCCTTGTATATCCACCTAATATACCCTTTATCTTCGCCTATTTTTCCACGATGGATGCCACTTTATTCCCCTTAGGTTTCCTGTAGGCAAAAACATTTCCATGTGCTTGATTTCTCCACTTCGTAGGATTGCCTTTATATACACTACACAGGCCATTAACAACTTGCGAATATCTTGGTGGTGATTTCCTTCATGGAAGTATGGTGGTTCCGCCATTGGCTAAGCTGTTCAGGTGAGAATAACAATATGTTCTAGAAAGCTATCGTTAACCTTTCCTCAGGTAAATTGTATCTGGGAATAAATAGTAAACGGGAAGCACATTTGGGCCTACTGCCCTTTCTGCCCTTTCCATCCTCCTCGACACTATCTCACCCACCCTGATCCGCTGTGTCAGGGGCATCACCAATGTTACCTGATTGGGGGAGGTAGTAGGTTATGTCCTCGACTGTCAACTTGTTTTGCTATATCTTTTCTTGTAGTTGATGTGGCTTCCTTTGTGGGAATAGTACCTTCTATGGGTAGTATAGATTGTCTTTGGTTAGACGGCCCTGAGTCACCCTAATTTGTCCATGCCTTGTTGGTGCAGGTGTCTTTTCCTCCAACATTTGAACAAAAGCCCCTAGGACGGCCATCATACCATTGCTTTATTTTCGTTGCTGTTAAGCAGTCATTTCGCCTTACTCTAGCATTATTCTTGTCCGTTGCTGTTCATATTGGTTTTACAGAGAATTGAGTATATTAATGCGATTTTAAGAATTGAGTCTATTGTTTCTGATAAATGGGCCTCTTGGCCCTATAGAGCATGTTGACTTCCGAACACTTTATGAATCTGGGGATGTAACCTAGGCTGCTCCAATATGGTTTTGCCAGTCAATTGGCTTATTGCATAGTGACGATCCAGTATCTTGGCATCATTGATAACTTCCCCTCTAGCGATACGGCTCTGCAATACTTCTAGCATTATAAAACCCTCCTAGGCCTCCACTCATAGAGCTGACATCAATATGTGATTCTATTCTGCACTTTCTTTCCAGGATTGGTGTAGGTGGCATAGTGCAAGGACATAATCCTTCCAGTAGTTAACTTGCGTATTGAAACCTTCTTACTTGGCCAAGTTTATTTTTTGAACTATTCATTGTGGAAAACTCAAAAGGGTCATGGGAGAGCTAATGCAGCTTCGGGTCAGAATTAAGCATAGCCAAGGGGTATATTCTATATAATCCTCTTCAACTATCAGCTCTTGTTCCAACTGGCTGGAAATCGGTATGTTATCACCTGCCATGGCTATAGTAGCTCACTTAAACTCTCTCATATAATTCTAATAAATAGTTTAAAGTACCAGGATGGTTGAACTGTTTCAAATAGCAGAATTTCAGTAAGGTCAGCAGAAAGTCTCACTTCAAAGGAGGGTATAGTTGATTATTGTTTTCTGAGTGTGAAAGATGTTATCAACTGTGAATGTTGCTGATAGATATATACAGTAAATTTTCATGGTATAGAATATACATGTCAGAGATATAAGGCCTAGAGCCCGTGTGTGTACTCTTCACAACTTGTAGGAAATATGTTGTTATAATTAAGATGCAGAAAGTGTCCACGATATTTGCACTGATGAAACTTTCAGCATAGTAATATTCACAAGGAATTAGAGAATATTGAGTTGCTTTGGTGAAAGGAGAGTAACAATATCGGGTTACAGTCTAGCCAATTTGGTAGTATTGTCTTGTCTATGCTGTGCTCGTATCAAGTAAATTGGACAACTGTCAGGAAAGCTTAGTAAAAAGCATTATTTAAGCTAAAAGTTCCTGAAGGCTTGTTAAATGAATAACTGAATAATTTCAAATTTTGTTAAACACTCTTCTGTATTGCTTGATGAGCCCTCAAGTTCTAGGTTTGGTTTTAATTGATTATCTCATATATTTGCTCACAATATAAAGGAATCTCCATGGAGTGCTATATATGGCATAAATGAAACTTTAATTTCAAATGTACAAAATAAAAGATGTAAATGAACAGGTTCTGCCCTATTGATAACCATACCGTCACCATGCCCAATCATAGCCTGTACTTTTATTAGTATAGAATGAAATAAAACCCCCAATAATCTAAACATTAAGGAAAGATACAATATAGGAAAGACAAGCAGGACTTAAGGTGAGTCACTGTCAGAGGAAGAGATGGTGGCAGCAGCGATTAAATCAGGAATAGGGGGAGCGTAGTACGAGCATGTAGTGCGAATGTATGACCCAAGACCTAGGATAAGGGCATCAGTCGGCCCAAATGCGAGAACTAAAGTCTATCGAGGACTGCTAGAGAATGTAAAGAAGGAATTCGCAAAACTTCAAGGGTCAGTTGAGGATTACATATACAAAGCTCTGATCCTTTAAGTCACGTGAGGGTCAGCCAAGAGAATGGTAAGAATCACTGAAGGACTGAAGGGCTGCAATATAGCTCGTACTAGCAGGCATCTAAATGATACTTCCAGATGTAACACCGATTGAGATCCATAAATGCATAAGGGCCCAGGAACGGCTTGTACTTGCAGTATAAGGGAGGCGGCGACAGCAATGCCTAATCCTCGATGAGGCCCTTTCTCCAGTCATCCTTAAACAGTTTGTAGGAGATGGCTTCAGCTATCCGTGGTGGTCGGGTAAGAGAGACTGCCTGGAAGAGAAGGGAATTTATCAAAGGGAGTGGGCTCCTCATCTGGCTTACTTAACGTGGCGATAACACATTTAGATCTTGGGAGGTGAGAGAAGACGGCAGGAATGGGCCTTGGTTGTCACAACACAGAGAAATGATGTTGGCCTTAAGGCCATGACGGAGGGGGAAAAAGGAGTCCTATGCCCTCTATGAGGAATAGGAAGGAAATGAAGCAGGCAAAGGAGCGGCTGTAGTGTTAATCACATAGGTGGAGCAGAATAGATAAAAACCAGCAATCTAGTCTCTGAGGGGAAGTACAGAGTTCAAGGTGAGGTGGCAAGCCTGACAGGGGAGGATAGATAGGAGAGTGGATAAGAAGCAATTGGTGACCCACTGTATGACCTTGCTCCTAAGGACCTCCATTTTTCCAATCAGGGAAGGAATGGATACTAGGAGGTCCGCTCCGTAGGAGAGGATAAGTAGGAGCAGGCCCAGAGCTAAACTGAGGGGGAGTTGGGGACAATAATAATAGCTGGGGTGGAGAGTTGCCTGATGAGACTGAAAGCCCCTTGGGCAAGGACTAGACTATAAAAGATGTAGGCGAAGGTTTGCATGGAAGGACAAAACCAGTGTGCTGGTGATGGAAGTGTAGATAAAGTGTGGAAGAGGCTGGAATCCAGAGAGAAAAGGGCCATTGAGGAGGGAGAGAGTCCATGTGGCATGTGCCAGTGAATTAGTCCAGTTTTGGGGACAGGAAAAGGACTTGATGGGGGCAGGACTTCCTGCAGAGGGGGTGTAGTAATGTTTATGTTATTATGTATTCCATGGGTAGGACCAAGATCCAACATTCACAGGAAAATCATCAACATGGGAAAACACAATCTCCTTGGGGCTGGAAAAGTGCAAGGAAGATACATAAATGAGATATAATAAAGGAGAGATAGGGGGGCCCTGAGGGGCGCCAACGTGGACAGGTAAGTAAACATCTGGAGATTTCTGGAAAAACAGGTGGCATTTGTGGTTAATCAAAAAGGAGCAAATCTAAGATATCATATTGGGAAAAATACCTTTGGTACGGAAAAGGGAAAATAACTAAGCAGAATAGGTGTTATCAAAGCACACATTGATGTTGAGAAAACGAGTAGAGTTCTGTATGCCTGCACGTTCTAGTATATTGAGTTCATGGATCTGGGCAAATGTCACGATTGGTGACTAAGCCATGCAGGATTTTACATGACTCATAGTTATGAGTCATAAAGCTGTCAGATTTCACAAAATGACTCAGTAGTAGTCATGGGGTCTCACATGATGCACACTAGTGTAATTATTGTTATATTGTGATTGGTTGATCGTGCGCATGACCCACATTGGTGAGTCATATAATATAATGATTTTCGCACATGACTCATATTATGAGTCATGGGGTTTGCGCATGTGACCACTTTGGACACATGACTGGTTTTATAAGTTTTGATTAGTTGGAAACGCGGCGCAGTTAACTCATTTGAGTCAGCTGATGGATTTGATAATATGACTCAATATGAAACATGACCGAGAGTGAGACTCAATGGTATAAGTCAACAGGTTTAGGGTTGAGGGAAGAGTTCCTATATAAGGACGTCTAGGCAGCCTGTAGTTAGGAGGCAGATCTTACGCCTGGGTCCACGACAGCCTCCCGCCCCTCCCCACCACCTCCAGGTCCTTTAGGTCCTGCCATTGACCTAACCACCCCTAGGCCCAAGAGGCCAGACCAGTTCACCCCTGTCATGTCCAGGTCCTCCTCACGGAACAGTGCCCCAATAACCCAGGTGGCGCTCTGCCCCTCTCCTGCCCCCAGTGATCCTATGGGCTCTGCCGAGTAATAGATTACACAACCATCCCTCCTAACCAAGAGGGCCCAAGGGCCTCGTCCTTTCTCTTCCGTGTTCAACACAAAAGTCTCTGTGGCTTGTATGTGTTTTCTTCCTTTTTTAATTCATTAGTTGAACTTTCCTTTCCTGTTTCCCTGGTCTGTATCCAGGACCCCCTTCTGTTTCGAGGTGGGTCCCAGTTTTTCGGGTATCAAGTCCTTCTCCCCTCCCTGTTCCTCCCCTAAAAAGCCACGGGTGGCTTGTTAGGTTTCTTGTTCCCTACTCTCCATAAGTGTCATACTACCCGTTTTTATAGGCAGGTTAGAGACTATGGGTCTTGACTTTTGCAGACGGATGAACTGTTTGGTATTTCCTTTGCTTGCCTCAGGGTACTGAACTCATATTCACTCCTTGGCTGGACCTCCTCTGCGCGTACTATTTCTCCTCCAGAGCTGTTTCCCCTAAATGAGTTTCCTATTCTCTCCCAAGGTGATTTCAACATTCACCACCCCTCCTGTGACCCATTACGGGCCCACTCTCCTACTGAGTTAGCTGTTCAAATGAGTATGGGCACGATCTTAAAGGTATCGGATTATACTAAGACAATACTTAAGTGCGTATTGCGGGCACGCCTTGATGAGGAGAGGCAGATTTATGAAGGTAGATTGGTAGGTAGTCTGTTCCTTATTCTTCTAAGCGAGAAAAGTGGGCGGTAGCCCCTATATATACAAGAGTGCGCCCTCCCATTATCTAAAAGATTATAAAAAGGGGAAAATATAAGTACAAACGTGTTTTACCGCAACGTCAGTAGGAAAAATATAAGGGCGAACGGATATCACCCTGAAAACCTGGCAAGAAAATCCCAAAAGTTTATATAAAACTAAAGTGCTGTGAGGGGTTTTGTTGTGGATGATAAGACATAAAGGACGCAACAATAACCGTTAAAATATGTGATAAGCAAGCGAAATAACCCGAATACCAGAACAAGAAATATATATAAGAATCCTTATCGTAATAATGAAATATAACAGAAATAAACGCACAGTGTGTCCTAACTGTAGTAATGTATGCAGTGTAATAGGTAAGGCCGAAACACTAACCAAGTAAGAGAATATACGATATGTTCAAGGAAATATTCATATAAGAACGAATAAGAAATTAAAACACTTCCCCTCATTATCTATAGCCCAGAAGTCCTATCAACCGTGTATGTGCTGGTTTGGTTAAGATTTTGGTGCAGATATCGGCAAGGTTTTCTGACGACTCAGCATTTAGTAAAGTGAACGATCTGCAGTCAAGTTCTTCTCGTATTTTGTGAAAGTGAACATCGATGTGTTTGGAACGTTCATTGAGTTAATGGTTTGTCGCAAGAAAATTAGTGGCGGTATTATCTGCGTGCAAAGCGATTGGTAAACTTAGTCGAATATCGTAGTGGCCTTTTTGGAATGTTGGATTTGTCGCGCAGCCTGTGACATAGCAACATATTCCGCTTCGGTAGTAGATGTAGCGACTGATGCCTGTTTCTTGGATCGCCAGGAGATACATGAACTATTTAATATAACAATGTATCCTGAGAAGGAGCGGCGGGTATCAAAGCAAGCGGCAAAGTCTGCATCAACATAGACATCCAAAGTGGGAGTTGCATTGGTTGGGTACGAGTAGAACAATCCTATATTTTCCGTCCCAGTAAGGTAACGAAGGACGTGTTTAGTGGCCTTTAAGTGTGCTTCAGATGGGCAAGAAGAAAATCGTGAAAGAAATGAAATCGTATACGAGAGGTCAGGTCTTGTGCCAGTGGTGAGGTACATAAGTGATCCTATAACCGATTGCTAAATGGAGGGGTCTGGTATCTTAATGTCTTCGGTCCCTTTCGTAAGTTGAATGCCTTTTGGTAAAGGGGTAGAAACAGAACCTGAGTTTTCCATGGCATATCGTTGGAGGACTGACATGATGTATTTTGGCAGGGTAAGAAGTATGCCGTCTAGTGTATACGTTATGTGCAAGCCGAGTAGGAAGTTAGCTTCCCCTAAGTCTGTGATCTCGAATGCCTTTTTCTGGTCTTTTATCAGAGATGTGGCGTGGGGGGAGTCGGCTGCGTGTATGGCAATGTCGTCAATGTAAACCGATATGTAGAGGTGGTGTTTAGCATGGACGAACAGGGATGCGTCGAGGGCTGATGTCGTAAATCCTTAGGAGAATAAGAATCTTGCGAAGAGAGCTTACCATTCATTCGCAGATTGCTTTAGTCTATAAACACATGGGTTAATTTCCATACTATTTTTCCATCATGGTACCCAGGTAACGGTCGTAGATAAACTTCTTCCTTGTGTTCGCCATAGAGGAAAGCAGATTTGACATCGAACTGTCGCGGTTGCCATTTGTTTTTGGCGCATATCGCGAGGAGGAAGCGGAGAGATTCATAACGGATGACATGGGTGAATGTTTCTTCGAAGTCGAAGCCTGGAATTTGTGAAAACCCTTTGGCAACGGCTCTTGCACGAAACCTTTCGAAATCCTATCTGCATTATGTTTAGTCTTGTAAACCCACTTACGATTGATTATCTTTCTTCCCATCGGTCTCGCAACAACATCGATTGTTTCATTCCTTTTCAGTGCATCAATCTCGTCATCCATCGCTGTGGTCCACTGTTCCTTAAGCGTACTGCTAATCCCTTGGTGATACGTGGTGGGATCCTCATCCTGTTGTTCATTAGCACTTCTGCCAAAGCGTACCGGTGGGCGTGAGATTGGTCATGACCTTGTCGGTGTTTCCGGTTGCTCGTCTGGTAGGGCCTAATGTTCTTGAGGTTGTTGTTCTAAGGGAGCAGGTACCGGAGTAGGTCACGGTGTGTTAGGTCAGTTGTAGTTTTCTGGGTGTGGAGGTAATGGAGGAGGATAGATTTCAATCGCTGTTGTGCGGTTAGTGGCTGTCGTACTCGGGTCCAATTCCAAAGTCTTACTGTACGATTTCAGGTCTATTGGAAAGGAGGGAGGATGGAAGGTCGCAAATTGGGATTCCGGAGCAGGTGTTGTACTTGGCACTTCTGATTGGTCAATCGTTTTAGTGATCCAGTGTCCGTGTCGTGTTTCGGATATCTTATATTACGAGGGGATGTATATCCGGTATATCCTGCCAGAGGATGTGTATCCAACAAGATTGCCTTCGATCGCCCGCGGCTGTAGCTTCGTTCCTGGTTTTCTTGTCTCTTCAGGTATGTGGACGAAGCATTTGGTCCCGTATGGGCGCAGGTGGTTGATCAACGGCTTTTGGTTATAGTGAGCTTCATAGGGTGTTGAACCTAATATAGATCGGTTGGGAAGACAGTTTCTGAGGTATAGAGCACTTCCGATTGCTTCTACCCAAAGTCGTAGAGTTAAACGTTTTAAAATGGACCTAGTGGCGGTTATTATGGTCCTGTTATACCGTTCAGCAACGCCATCTGATTCATGTGAGTAGGGTGGATTTAGTCATGAAGTATTCCATGCGCCTAAAACAGGTTTACTATTTCATGGTTCACATATGCACTACCGTTATCAGTTCTGAATCGTTTGATTATGGCGTTATCTTGGGTTTGTCGCTCCTGGATGAACCGTTTGAAGATTTTTACAGTATCAGATTTTACCTTAATGGGGTAAATCCAGGTGTATCGTGTGCAGTCATCAATGAAGGTGATCTAGTACAAAGAATTAAGAAAGGATAGTGTAGAGAATTTTCCGCTTTAGTTGGAGTGAATTAACTCGAAGGAGCTCTGGCAAAGGTGCTGTGTTGGTTGTTGTTTTCGTTTGAACGACTTTGAGGTAATGCAAATTTCGCATTGCCTACCTGTAGGAACCATAGGTATATGGGGTGTGTCGCAGTATTTGTCAGGGCAAAGGTAGGCTGGTGAGGGATGACCCAAGGCTTCATGCCACTCCTGATAGGTCATTTTGAATGCCTGTTCCTTTCTTTCCTGCACGACATAATCTTGTCCGTCAATCTTGCCCCATAAAACCTCTTTGTTCTCTCCCATGACATACATGTCCTTCCCTGAATTGCGTAAAGAAAACCCTTTTCCCAAAGAAATGATAGTGCGCCATGATAACAGATTGCATGGACCCAACTTAGGAACCCAGAGAACACATTGAAGAAAAACAAGAGATACATGGCCATTAGACGTTTTGGCTATGAGCTTAACTGTTCCACAGCCGCATGACTCTATTACAGAGTCATCGCCTAACTTGACGTTTCCTTTTTCTCGTTCAAAGTTTATAAGAAGGTCGGTTTGGATATCTCTTCCTTGCCGATCTTGGCGGTGTCAATCGCCGTCCTTTCCTTCCTCTTTTACTTATCGGTCTTGAGTTTCTGACATTCTTTCCCAGTATGCCCTTCAATGAGTGCAGAGGGGTAATGCTTTTTGCAGTATGAGCATTCTTGGCTGTGACCGATGTGCTGTTGGCCTTCCGATGGGATTGTTCCTTCCCTTTTCCTTTGACAGTGGCGGTTTTATACGCCTTGTCTTCTACAGGGTTAACTGAAGTTTTAAGGTCCAACAACCTGTTATAGACATAGTTGTAGGTATGGTCCTCCTTGGTTTGGAGGTTGTCGACGATGTTGTTCATTGACTCGGGAAGGGACTGGAGAAGGAAAGCAGCTTTTGCTTCAGGTGACTCGAATACCGTCTTAAATGCCAAAGGTAGGACGTAACCGTCATTTTTGGTAGCAGAGGTGCAACGGTCTTGCATGCGATTCCAGAGTGTGTCGAACTTGCCACCGTGATTACCGATGGGTTCAGACAAGTCGTATTTGGTATCGAGAACAGCGTTGAGTTGGTCGAAGAAGGAGAAGGTGTTTTCTCTGTCAAATATATCCTGGAACACTGCCCAGATTGCGTGCGGCGATTTGTGGGTTGCCAGGAGGATGAGCCATTTTGAATCAATGGTCTCATGAAAGTAGTCCGATGCCCACTGGTAGCGATCGCGAAATTCATCTAAAGGGTCAACATTCGTCATAACCCCGTCTTCATCCCGTATTTAATTGGGAATGGTTTCTGTTCTTTGCACAATGTCACAGCAGTTGAACAGTCTGAGGAGGTACTGGGAGATGTCACCCCATGTGCTGTAGTTCTATGGCCCAGGCACCTTTGGGAGGGAGCTGAGTTTGTAACTGGGTGCGAAGCCGCGTTTAGAGTTACTAGCGTGTGTCCATGCCTTTTGGTCAATGGCCAGAGGGATTGCAGGGGGATTGTCTGTCAAAGGTTCAGGGATTGTGGTTGACGCTGAGGCCATGGTGGATTTTGGTTACACAAGTTGTGTTCTTCGAATTGTCCTCTGTGGCTACACACCCACTTTAAGTCCAGACAACTTTTATCAAGCCTGAAAGTAACACGTTAACCAATCAAGGATTTTTCTGGTAGTGTCCACCCACAGATGTATTAACTTCAAAGTAGTTTATAAAGTGTGCGGCGGAGTGGTGGGTAACGCTTGCGCGCCCAAAGAGAGGAAAAAGAAAAAGACCGAGGCGAACAGTGAAAAGGGCTGGGTTAAGAAGTGGATAAAACCGAGAGTGTTTCGCCGAGACTTGTCTAATGCCGAGGCCGAGAATTTTTAGTTTTGTCAAGAAGGAGCGTTATGTCTGCACGATGTTTCGTGCCGAGAAATAAACTTAGCCGAGAAAAACATTTTAGGGTATTATTATTGTGGGAAACGTGGATCGATGGCAGGACGGGATTGGCTTCGTTGACTTTGAGGTTTCGTGGTCTGTTGGAGGGTGTAAATGTATACTTAAAGATATAGGAGGCACAGGCTCAGAATCTGTTCAAATGTGTATGGGCACGATCTTATATCTATCAGAATATACTAACATAATACTTTAGCGAGTTTGCGGGTACGCCTTGAAGGGGAGAGGTAGATTTATGAAGGTAGATTGGTAGGTTGTCTGTTCCTTATTCTTCTAAACGAGAAAAGGGGGCGGTAGCCCATATATATACTAGAGTGCGCCCTCCCGTTATATAAAAGAATATAAAAAGGGAAAAATATAAGTAAGAACGTGTTTTACTCTAACGTCAGTAGGAAAAACATAAGTGCGAATGTATTTGACCCTGAAAACCTGCCAAGAAAATCCCAAAAGTTTATATAAAACTAAAGTGGTGTGAGGGGTTTCATTGTGGATGATAAGACATAAAGGACGCAACAATAACCGTTAAAATATGTGATAAGCAAGCGAAATAACACGAATACTAGAAAAAGAAATATAAATAAGAATCCTTATCGTAATAATGAAATAAAACAGAAATAAACGCACAGTGTGTCCTAGCTGTAGTAATGTATGCGGTGTAATATGTATTGCCGAAACACTAACCAAGTAAGAGCATATACAATGTGTTTAAGGAAATATTCATATAAGAACGAATAAGAAATTTCAACATTAGTAGTTTCCTTTCCTTACATCTTAATAGCAGCTGAGCTTGGCTACCAGCTCTTGAATATCCCTGGGGCCTTCACCCGCTTCCCCTTTGGCGGCGGGGGTGGACCTCTGTTTTAGATCTTTCCTTTGCTTCCCCTGATTTATTTCCATTTTTCTCCGCAAGGAGCACCCTCTCCCTTCGTCTGGCTTAGACCAGGTTCCCATTTTGCTCTCATTTATGCATCTTAAAGACTTACAACCACCTCCTCAGCCAGACTGGGCCCGGCCTGACTGGGCAACCCTCTGGCCCCTGCTTGCGGAGCTCACAGTCCTTGACGCCCCCCGCCTGCCCACCTCCGCTTTTCTCTCCTCAAGGTTTGACACAAACTTCGGTCATGTTCTGTCCTTACTCCGTAACTATACACCACTCTTGCATCCCTCGCCCAGTGCCATGCCCTGGTGGTCACCCCACCTCTCTACTCTTAGTTAAGAATACTACTGCGCTGCTCGCAAAGCCCGCTCTACCCGCTCTACCAGTGACGTCTCTGGTGCCAGGCTTGCCTGCCTTGGCTACTTCAAAGCCATAAAGAGAACAAAAAAGGCCCATGTGACATCCATCCTCTTGAAAGCCACTCCCTCTTCCCTCTCGGACACCAAGCGGTTAGCATTAGGTTCCCCCACAACTCGCTTCCCCACCCTCACAGGGTCTGACACTACAGAGTCCATTAACGGTGCTCACCTCAACCACTTCTTTCCAACTCGTCCATCCCTGCATACCCTCTCTATCCTCCGCCCCTACTCCTATGCCCCTGAGCTGTCCTTAGAGGAGATCTTTGCCGCCTTAAGGGCCTCCTCCTCATCCTCTGCGCCGGGTCCCGATACCGTCCACTATGGGGTATGGAAAGTGGTCCACCGCACCACCCCTTCCCTATTGGTTGCCCTTCTCTCCCCTCTACTCCTCCATAGGTTCCACCCTCCCTCCTTTAAAAGAGCCAATGGAGTGGAACTGGACAAGCCAGGAAAGCCGTCCTACGACACTACAGCCTCATTCAGGGTCATGGTCCTTCTTGAGATAATCTCCAATGTTCTTGTGAGAATTGTCGCCTCCCGCCTCGCCCTCATCACAAGGGTCTGTGGTCTCCTCAGTCCTAACCAATGTGGCTCCCTTGCGGGCCTTTCCTCCTTTGACGCCGTCACCACCCTAGCCCATACCGTACGCAACCTGCACCGCTCAGCCCTACGCGTCTCCACCCTCTTCCTTGACATCAAAGGGGGTTTTGACAATTTGGATCCAGACTCTCTCTCCTCTGTACTCAGGAGAAAAGGGGTCTACCACTACCTTATCTACTGGGTCCAGTCCTTACACACTGGCCGCACCTGTCATCTTCTCTTCCAGGGCTCCCCAGGAATTTTCTCTTCCGTTTCAGTTGGCACCCCTCAGGGGTCTCCTGTATCTCCTTTGGTTTTTGATATTTATCTTACTTCCCTTTATTTCTCCCTTCCCAGGGGCCTTCTACTTTCCTATGTTGATGATTTTGCATTGACAGTATCATCTTCCTCGAATCGCCACAATGTTCAGCTCCTTCAAGCAGCCTTTTCCTGGCTCAAGCGTCGCGGAGCAGCGCGCAATGTTCACTTCTTAGTCCCCTAGACGGAGTTCATTCACTTGCGCACCAAGGACCAGGGTGAGTAACGGGGGCACCCTATATGAAGATGGATCCTAAGGTTGCGACCGCACCAAAAGACTCAACGCAAAGTTCACAGAAGGTAAAGATAAAATAATTGAAACAAATGATAAAACTTAATATCGTTAAGCCAGAGCTTCACTCAATTCAAGTTTTTTCTGGAGATGATAGTTGGTTATCCGAGTAGAGTGCCGTTCGCGTTTACTTAAGTAGAATTATAAAGCCAACGACACCCATCCCTACTCCGATCGTTAAGACAGCTCCCTTGTCCACTCAGGGATCATCTGACATATGGCCCTTCCGGTATTGACTTCAGGGCCTGTGGGTCGCTCGGGTAAGTTGAGTCCGTTCAATCATAAAGGTTTTCTGCAATGCATTATGATTATGCCTACAGGAGAGAAAAACCTTTCCGATCGCCGTCTTGTCAAAGGCCAACTGACAATCCGACTTTGGACCCAAACCTATGTATGAGACTCAGTAGCCCTATGGCTTTTTCCGCCTATGCAAGCACTGCAGTCAACAGTGTCTACTTGGCCTATCGGCAGCTTTTCTTGTGACTGCGTAGCTCCCCCGGTAAGTGTC